>JARHVA010002537.1:1800000-2020000 GCA_037957365.1 Torreya grandis | reverse complement strand
CATTTTAATGCATAAAAACAATGTCAAGTGTTTTAGTCCCATTATTTACATAAAATCCATTCATGTTTCTTTCATAGAGTGGGAAACCACCCACTATAATAATGAGAACTATTATTTGTTGTTACAACTAGGTTTTATAACTAAAATGAATCATTCATTCTAATAATAAGAACTATTACATCTTGTTAAAATGAAATCAAAATGAATGCATCTAAGTGCAAGAAAAATAATGCCATATTTTGTCATCATAATATTTACACATAATTCATTATAATTCTATTTTAAAATGGGTGGTCACCCACTCTATGAAATAAGCACAAATTCCATCATTAGAAATATCATAGATGGATTGGGCAGCCACCCACTCTCAATATAGATTTCTTAGAAATTATGAATTAATTTTGAATGACTTGTTTGCACTAGTATGCATCCAATTACTCTAATTGGCACTGGTTTTCATGTAATGATTCTCATTTTAAGTGGGACTTTTCCCACTCTATTGGGCTTTATCATAGTCAAAACAACTATCGAACACTACAACCACCTAGGTAACCATTGGGATTTGTAACTTCCCATGCAGTCATTAGGATCTACAACTTTAGGAATCTATAGTCACCAAGTTTTTCATCTATCAAGTCAACTAATGGGCTCCATGAACACCATAAAAACTAAATAGTTTTAAAAATAGGTGTTGGACCTAGCCATGAAGCTTGGTAGTTTCCATAGTGGTCTTGGAAATTGATAATTGGTTAGGCGGTTGTAGATTCCAATAGACTCTAGCTATGAATTCCCATAATTTCCAAGGTAGTTGTGGATCTTGATACCTACCTAGGTGATTATAGAGCCTGGAGATTACCTAGGAGGATACAGAACTCAATGATTTCCTAGGTGATCATGTAGTCTAGTAGCGTAGAAGACTACTAGACTCCACAACCACTCAAGTAACCTCTAGGCTTCATGGCCACCAAGTTAGTTTTTAGGATTCACGGCTAGGTATGATATTGTTTTTGAATCTTTCTAGCTACCATGGCATTCATGGAGCCTAGTAGCTACCATGGTAGTCATTGATGCCATAGGCTACTTGGACAACTATGGATCCTGGTTGTTATATGGGAAGCTATAAATTTTAGTAGAATAGATAACTACCATACTCCATGACTACCCAAGAAGTTGGTAGACTCTAAGTTTTCTTAGTTTAAATTAGAATGAAGCATTCGAGGAGTCATAAATATGTTTGGGCACTTCTTAAACTTGACAACTTCTTAGGTAGTTGTGATGTTAAGCATTCTATAACATCTTATTACCAAACTCAAACCCTTTAAAATTATATTTCATGGAAACTAAACTAGAGTGTAATAGGTGACAATATAAATTCATTCAAAACATTCCACTATGATAGAAAAGTTCTTGTCAAATTTCTACAGGATATTTAATATTGTTTCACATCTATATTAATCCTATTTATACCTAATTAGTTTCTATCCATAAGAATCTAAATATGGATAGTCATGAAAAAGGCCTTGAATGGATGTATCAAGATGGAAGACCCCTATATTTTCTCAATATTTCAAAAAATATATATTAGCGATAATATGTCTAGAGTGGAGGATGAATGTCTTTCATGTGCAAACAATAATGCAATGTTTAAATCTAAAAAATTAGAGGCATAAATTAAGAGGAAGAGGATTAGTTTTTTTGATTTATTAATGATTTAACAAATACTATGGGAATTAATTATGTATCCCATTAGCTACTTAGGTATCCATGGAGTTCTTTGGCTACTCAAGCACTAAGGAAGTCCTTCAACTACTAATGTAACTACAAAGTCCATTTGATACTTAGATAGATGACAAACTCCATGGATACCCAAGTAGCCAATGGACTCCCTAGATATCCATGGAGACCATCATTTACCTTTGTAACTGCACACTATAAAATAATAAAATAATTATATAACTAATAAATTGTATCAATTTTTTTCAAAATCCATGAAATTATACTATAGTGATGTAAAAATAAAAAAATAATTATATAACCCAATCCATTTATGTTATTAATTTACACATGTTTCACATTATAAAAGTTTTTAGTATTGAAAGCCTAAATAAAAACATTTTTATCAAATTTAAATATAACTTATAAAACATGTTTATCAATAGTCGATAAACAACAAAGTAACAACACAAAACCACAAATCAAACAAACTAGTTACAACAAATTAACAAAAAAAAAACTACAACTTAGAAAAGATTAGTTACAAAAAACACATAGCTATGTAATAGAACCTATCCAATGAGCCCTTCCAAGGCCATATTCCAATCCTCAATCATTTCAACAGTATATTCTCTATTTCTTCCAAGCTACTTGCCTACACATTGGAAACTTTACTCTTCTCCTCACCCTTTAACCTCTTGCTAACTCTCACACTACTTTGTTCCTCCTTCCTCACTTTAACTGCTTAATTCAACACATTAATATTAGACACATAATTATTAATAATCTCCCTACTAAACTAAACCATAACATGAATTTACTCCTTAATATTATAATTTTATTCCTCCATTTTTTAATATTATCATCCATTTGCTTCATTTTCTTGACTACATCCTCCATATCTGAACTCTCACTTCATTGTATATATATATTTATTTGATGGATTTTTTGAGACTCATTCTTATTCATCATCCACTTTAAAATTCTCTTGTGGATAATAATAACATTCACCAAGGAATTGAACTTCTTGGGATTAATAACATTTGAGGATTCCAAAACATGTTTCTTCTCTTTCATATCAATATTTTCTTGATTAGTTACTACTTCTTTCCATTCTACCTCTTTCCCACTTGAAATATGATCCTACAGAATCTCCATTAACCGAATATCACTATTATGGCTCTTAATATTTGAATTAAAAAAACTAGAATATTCATTCTCCTTTTTAGACTCTGACTCAATGGAAACAAGGGACATCTCAACTTGTTTAGGTATAACATTATCTACACTCAGTTACTTGATAGTCACAATTTTAGACTTTTTATCACTATCACTAGTACTCTTAAACAAAAAAAAAATCACAACTTCCTTATTATTTTCCTACACAAGCATTATCTCTAGAGAAGGTTCGATATTAAAAGCCTTGTATTTTTAAAAAATGTATCTTAAACCTTGGTGGATAGGTATGACTATCTTACCATGTTGCACATCGATAAAAAAAACTCTCTAATGACATCATTAGTTAAAATGGAATGATAATAAAAAATTTATACCAAGAGTGATTAATAAAGGTAAAATGGTAGGCAAAAACTATCTTATGGTGACTTTTTAGAGTGATATACTTAATGAACTGCTTGAACATCTCATTATAGGGAACATGAAATGAATCTTGAAGATAAACACCTTAAAATTTTATGAGATTTTCATTATCCTTAAGAAACTTCTCATTTTTCCCTTTTATATCCTAACTGATTGGTATAGATTTTTCCTTTCTACATGCATCTTAGTAACATGAGTGATGACTTCCTCTAAAACCATAATAGACATACCCCACATATCCACCATGAAACATTCCCATCCCTATGCAAATTTAACATAAATGTGAGGTTCATAACCCTCAATTCTCTCCATGAAATTCACAAGATCTCCTTCAAATAGATTTTTATAATTTATTTTACTTCTTAACTAATGTAACTGTACCATCAAGTTTAACCCTACATATTTCTCCTCCCATGATGACTACTTTAATGTTAGATATTTTATGTTTATACTTTCTATCATAATGTCCTAATAAAATTTAAGATTTAATGATTTAAAATTTCATACTCAATTCATTAACTAAATGAAATGATTGATATGAATGGTACATATTTGCATACAAAATAAATGATCAATGAAAACATTGAGCCCAATCACTGCATGAGAAGTCGTAAAGCCTAACTGTTGACTAGGCAATTATGGAGATGGATATTTACCTAAGTATCCATGAATCCTAGTAGCCATTAGAATTTATGTTTACCTAGGAAGCTATAAATATTTATGGCTACCCATGTAGAAGTTAAGATCAATGTCCTCCCAATAAAATGTTGGGATCCAAGGCTTCCTAGGTAGCTCTAGGAATTTGTGGCTTCCAAGGTAGATGCTAGTCTGCACAACTACCTTGGTAGTATATAGACGTATATTTTCATAGACTATTTGTTTTAGAACATCTACCTTAAAATATTTAGAGTCTAACATCTACCTGATTATATGTATTTAAAATCTAAAAATGTATATATTTATACTCAAATTACTTCATAGGTGCCAAGATATATGTCAAACTCTATGATTACCTAGGTAGATATCATATTATATGACTATCTAGGTAGTTATTAGATTTTGTGGATACCTAGGTAACTCTCAGAATATGAAAATTTCAAACATTAGAAAATTTACTCTCCTCATAGCAAGTTTGATTGCAGCCTAAGCCTGTTTGAATGACTCTACCCTGTAAAATTTTATCATTATTATGACTTTGTTTTTATGCATTATATCACATCTAAATAAGATTTAAGACTCAATGATTTAAAACTACATAATCAATGAATGAAATTTTTGATACAAATGATAAATATTCACATACAAAATGAATGATCTTTTTATGTTGTACATGATTCTTAGCACTATTTTTTGAATAAAATCATAGTTTTATTTTATTTCCCACTTAAATTCATTAAGATATTTGATTTTTTTTTAGTTTATAAACATGAAGGGAACATTTTATTTGTGAGCATTCTGAATTTAAATAATATTTACAAAAATGAATGTTGGGCTCACTCAATTTTATACAAAACAAGAAAAAATCTTGATGATAGATATATATTATGGCTTCTCTTAATGTATGGCATGAATGAAAACATCATCTAATTTAATTAAAAGTAAATTGAAATATTATTACATGTGTGTAGGTCCTCAAAATCATAAATGCTACTTTTAATCCATTATTAACTTGATCGTTAACTTTGATGGCATGAATGACAACATCCTTAACTTTAAACCCATTATGATACAATTTGAATGATTATACTATTAGTTGTATATTATAAATCTTTGAATATCATATATTGTTGAATGATGTTATACTATAAAGCTTTGTATTCATTAACTTGAATGATAATAATTATTAAATTATTTGAAAAATATAATAAAACTTGGTGATAATGAGTTGTATATTAATTAATATAATAATGTATCACCCCAAATAGCACCTATGATTAGTTAAGAAATGTTTATATTTAAGGTTATTAATTAATTATTTTATATCCAATATGGAGATATGTGAATTTCTAGGTGTTTATGTCAACTATGATATGTTTTCAATGTATAATTATGATATGATTTCCAAAAGGGATGTTATTTTATCTCAAATCATTAATCATTCTTGCAATGGGTTATATAGTTGTTAATTTAGGGATCATAATTTCTTAAATTTTCAATGTTCTTAAACTACTAAAATTATAATACATATAGTCATGGAAATTATGTTAATGCAATAAATTTCAAATGTTAATGTCTTATAATTTATATAAGTCAATCAAATAGTTTGAAAGACATATTATGATCATGAATATGGTGAAATAATAATCCAATATTCATTTAAACTTTTTGTATTATTTTTATAGTTATAATTTATCAATATTTCACAAAAATACACTTGTGGCTCCAATATAGAAGTAACGACTATGATGGTTATGAAGTTTCATTTTCGTACACCTACCTTTTTGACAAAATAATATACTATGACATCTCCCTAAACAACATTTATGCCTTCACAAACAGGATTCTGCAAACAGAACTGAAGACACTGAGGAAAACCAGAAAGAGGCGGAGTCTGATTTTGTCCAGGATGACCCTGTTGAGGACCCAGCATCAAAGAACGAAAAGGAAACTACAGGGCAGGATGATAATCAAGATTTGGAAATGGAAATTCAAAATGGAATTAAAGAGCAGGAACATAAGGGTCGAGAAGATATCACTGAAGAAGATAGGAACAGTCCTAATAAAAATTCTGAGGAATGGAGGGGTAAAAAACTGAATGATGAAACACATACACCAATGAACTGGGTTAACTGCAAAGCAGAGGCATCTTCTCAATTTGATTCTTGGATGTGCAGGGAGGTTATGAACCTCAAAAGGAAAGTGGAAACAATGGAAGATACCCTGAAAGAGGTATGGAACAAAATCAACAATATGGATAATCATATAGGAGAGATCCCAGCCAAGCTCAAAGCCTATGAGAGAAACCTTCAGGAACAAATTAAGGACAATAGAATGAAAATGGAAGAATCTACGTCCAATATTTGTGCCGCTGCTGTCAATATTGGTAAAAGAGCCAGTGAGGAGACTAAAGCTCTGGAGGGACCCAGCAAAAGAACAAGACAAAGTACTAGAAAGAAGGTAACACATAAAGGAGCAATGTTGGTGGAAACCACTACCCAGGATACTGAAAGATAAAGAAACAATGAAAATGATATTGGAACTGGATGAATAATCTGGTTCCTCTTGCTGGTAAAGAATCTGGTTTAGTTCTTTGTTTTCTTGTAGTCTTCCTTTGTCTAAGGTGTTGCCTGATCTCTATTTTTTTGGGATGTGACTGGTTGTCTTTTCGGTGGTTTCAGGTCCATTTAAAACCTATTTTCTACTTCCTTGTAGTAGTTTTAGACTGTTGTCTATGTTTTGGTTGCTCTATCTTTTTTCCTTGTACTAGGGTTTCGGGGCCCCTTCAAAACCTGCTTTTACCATAATCTAAAACATTTATGCCTTCACCAAATTTTCCATATATATCTAGCCCTGATATATATCACTTTATTAACAATGTCCATAATATCAACAACATATTATGGATTTAGTCAATACTTAAAACAACATTTCAAACATAGTTTGTTATAAGATAAGATTAGTATAATTTTAGATATATTGATGCATGCACTAAGATATTGAAAGGATGAAATAATTTTTTAATTCCCAGTTGAAATTTATATTTTCATCCTTGTCATCACTTTAGTAACATTGGGATTTATCAAATTAAATATATATATTTTAATTTTTTTGGTTATGTTGAAGGGTGATGTTATGATTAATATATAATGTGAGTAAAAAATAAAAAAATGAATTTCTAATAGACCAAGGTAAATTTAATATGATGATGATGATATTCAGTCTTAGAATAAGTTGTTATATTATAATCATTAGTTTCAATATTGTCTCTACAAATCATGTCAATACTCCTTCCCCATAAAATAATAACTTTAATATTGGACTAATAATTCATATTACTTGGGATTTTGGCACCATAATCCATCCTTTTTTAGAGTCATTTATTCTTTTAAAGGTGGGCCAATGTAACTTACCATATGCTCATGCACATGTGTTGGACATAAAAATGGGTCTCTAAATATACAAGAATACAAGACTCTAATTAGGTAAAATTTATAAGGTCATTATATAACTAAAATGTACATATCACAATACTAAACAATATAGTTTATAATTGTAAGAAATATGATGTCCCTACATAATATATTAAATAATATTATTACGAAATTATACGTAAAAATAAATATTTATGGTAGTTAGACTAGCATGGAGCATGGTAATTGGAAATATTCTAAATAGTAAAGTATTAAAAAAATTGTATTTAATGGGTCACTTTTATTTTATAAAAGGAGTTTTGTGAATATATAAATACTATGATTAATATTATATACTTTTAATAAATAAACACTTTTATTTTATAAATATGTGACTATATAATAGAATCCTTAGTATGGAAAGTTTTATTTTATCCATCATTTCTTAAAATATTAAGGAATAAAATATAATATAATTAATCATAATTTTTTTTATCTATATGAAAATTAAAACATAAAAAAATAGATACAATTATTGGTGAATTTTATTTATTTATTTAATAATTTAAAAAAATTATAAATACAATGTGTATGGCTTCAACTAGAAGGCTTACCATCCATGTTTGAAAGGAGGTTAAAAAATGGCTTAAACTAGAATTCTTACCGTCCATGTTTGAAAGGAGGTCAACAAGAATACCTACCATGTACAATTCAATGAAAATATATAAAATTTAAGATAAATCCATTAACATATAATTTATAAAATATATTTCTTTATTTTGAATAGTTGGTATAAATTAATGATTAAATGGTTGAAGGATGACATCATTTTTATGATTAATTGTGTCTTTTCATCTCTTTGTACATAAATTTATAAAAAAAATAAAATGTGTGTGTGTTTCAATTTCCTCTAAATGCATATATATTTCAAAAATTACTTCTACAAATCTAAAATCATCATTCATTCATATCATATATCCTACTTTTTTTTAATAAATTTTATCATGTTACATGTGAGTGAGTTATACCTTAAAATTTATAATTTTGAGTAAATAATACCCTAAAATTTATAATTTTGAGTAATTTGTACCTTCAAAATTCTAATTTTTAGGGTATGACTTACTCATGTGCATGATAAAATTAGTGTTCACCATATTGCATTTTATGGATTTTTTAATTATAAAATGCATTATATATTAAAGTTATATAAATATAATAATAATTTCAATTATTTTTATTGAAAAAAATTATTACATCATTGAGTTATAAGAAGAAATTTTTTTATAAATATTTAAATTGTTTTGAGGTAATTGCATGTCGGTAGTATTTTTTAAGATATTTTTCATAAAATAATTTTATTATTTTGTATCACATATCTGAGTTTAAATAATAATACTCACATATTTATATGTATATTATTAATTTATATTTAATATATTATAATAAGGTATTAATTTTATATTAAATATGAATTTACTTTTTAGATGACCTTTCATTACTAGGTAATATACAATAGTAATTTAGTTTGAAATATTATTTTGATTTATTTCACTTTTCAATCTAAAATAACCTTAGATTTATAAAATAAAATAAATAAATAGTAATTATTGATAATAAGATTGGTATAAATTCTAAGAGCTGATCTCTGACTCATTAGAATCCTTTTCAAGGCTAGGTGATCAATTTAAATTTTGACAGAGTTGTGAAGGGTAATTCAGGCTAGGATGGAGCCAGAGGCACCTTTAAGGATTCCAAAGCTTCATTCATTCTAGGTTTTAGTGAGTCTCTAGGTCAATGCACTAATAATCATGCTAAATCCAAGGCCCTTTGAAGGGGTCTCTCTATTGATCTATAAAAAAAACTGGACTAGTCTAGATATTAAAGGTGATTCTTAGATAATTATGGAAGAAATGAAATCATAAAAAAATAATTACTAGAATATATAAAACATTAAATAGGCTTGAATGAATCTCTAAGATAAATTTTCACACTTCAATATTCTTCACTCTTATCGTGAAGGCAACCAAGTTGATAATCACTTCACAAACCTTGGTGTTGAGCTTAATTTCCAAGACCATACTTTAGATCTCATACATTTTCCAAACTTGGATATCAAAGCCAAGAATATATTTTTTATTGATATTCATCATTTTTATATTATTTTAACCACTCATGATTAATATTGGCATCTCTAGCCCCATCACTTCCCAAAGTTTTAGGCATTGTCTTTGGTAACTCAAGGACATTATGATTTGACATGGAAATTATTTTGTGCGTAGAAAGCATGTGTGGATCCTCTAATATATCCCACCTTCCTCCTCACGCAGCCATTCTCATCAAATGGTGGACCATGGAACATATTTGGTATGATTTAAGTGTCATTATTGTTATGGATAATCCCTCTACAAGTTTGGGCCCCTTTAAGTGAACTAAACATAATAAAAGCAAAGACACAGTACTTAACATGGTCAAGGAGATGAATTAGACCATGTTTCACAAGTACTCAATATAATACATTAATCACTCCTTATTGGTTATTTTTAATGAAATCAAGTTGAGGCATCTATTGAAATCAGTATTTTGTTAGATAAAAGCACCATGATCTTGGCCAAAGAAGCATTGGATTTTTGGCAATCTATGCTTATTGAGGGAATCAAATATGAAAATTTGTTCAAGTGTATGGACACCAACCTTATTCATGTTTAGATATTTTTGAGGCTTGGTAGAGTCATCTATGTGGATTTTGTCATTTAGGCCATGGACGATCTTGGCCAATCCACTCCCAAGCTTGACACCCTCAAGGTAGCTCAGCTCATTGGGATATATACTCTTATATTTAACACCAATAAATTTCTAGCATTTCATGATGACATGACTCAATTTGGGACTGTTATTGACACATGGATGGACCAATTATGGTATATCTTGAAGATCATTATAGTGGACAATATCTCTCAGAGTTGTAAGTTGAATGCCATTTATGGAAAATTAGGCATCTTGGTTTTGAGAAATGATGAATCCAAGTTGGATGAGTCCCTAACAACCCTGATAATTGAAGAAGAAGCATGTAATAATGCTTTGATGGTGGTGCTTTATAGTTCTTCTGAATAAGACTAATATTTTGTTTTATTTTGTTTAGTTTCACTCTTTATATAAGGGCAATTGATATTATTAATCTAGTTAAGACCACTACTACTGTAAGTTACTTTTTGATTTATATCCCTAATTTAACTAAGGTTTTTTGGTAATTTTATAATTTTATAGGCTTAGCCCCTTTTTTATCTATCAAAAAAATAAAATATTAATTTAATCTAAAATATTATATTTTAATATAAAATAGTAATGTATTAAATTTGAAAGTGAAATAATATGTATAATAAAAAATAACGTATTTGTTTCACAAAATATTTAAATTTTATTACCTAATAGACATTACCATAATCCATCCTTTTTTATTCATTTATCCTTTTAAATATGTGTGTGTGTGTGTGTCGCAATATATTGTAAAATGGAACCATGATCCAATTTTTAACTTTAAATTTTAGAATAGGTTATTCACTTTCATTACTATTTATATGTATATATGTATGACTATATATATAATAACAAATAAATTTCATAAAATATATACTAGGAACATTGAGATCATAGATAAAATATACAATATATGATTTAATAGGTTTTGATTAATTACATTGTATTAATAAGAATTAGAAGATAATTAAATTTGAATTATAAAACATTACATGCTTTCCTCCTCAAATTTTGGAAATGGAAAAGATATTTATAGGGATAAGTGTAAATTCTCTAGAAATATCTAGGCGACACAATTTGTTGCCTCTATACACTAAAATATGGTATTGGGCATATATATCTCTTTAACAAGTGTTTTACATAAATATAAAATATGAATTAATTAATAAGCCAAATAATAATATAAATTAATATTTTAAATGTGTTCATACATACATACATACATACATACATACATACATACATACATATATATATATATATATATATTGTTTTATTGTATATACTCATTAACAATCTAGGGAATTTAATAATAATTCAACCATGTAATAAAAATCAATGAATTAATAGACATAAGGATGCATTCATCTACCAAGATGACTTATGCACAAAGTCATGTATATTAAAAGTTTTCTTGTATTAACTCTTGGGATCAATTGAAAATTTCTTCCCTTTTCTCTAAATGACTGAAATTGTTTTAGGTCAAAAAAATCCTATAAAAATTCATAAAATCTTTGAAGTTATCTAATATGAAGTCTTATCTTATTCAGTTTGCTTTCTAGTTTCCTTTGAATCTTTGATAACTTCAATCTAACTTTTTGAAGAATTAATAAATTCTATCCTCATCTGATTTGCTTGAATGTATAGAATTGATTTCACTTTCAACATGTATATCAAACACTAATATGGAACTTGTTACCTATTCTTCAAGTCTTTTTCAAAATTATCCAAAATATTTTGATATTTGATGAACCTTTTTATTGAATAAAAATTTGAAGTTGATCTCATAGTTGTCTCTTTTTTAATTATCTATTCAAATGAATCTATTATGATTGATTTCAGAGTATGGAAACATTATTTTCAAACACAACATAATTTTTTTCAATTACTTCTTTTATATAATTGCAAAGGATCAACTCATTCTTTGATATTCTTTAAATTTGGCAATGCATTCTTCCAAAATTTTGATTCATAATTTGGAAGCTACAATGAATCATATATGCTTGCCCAAATCACTATCTTCAATAATTCCTTATATAATTAAGGTATCAAAACTTAATTTTGACAAAGCATCCAATTTTAACAAGAATAGTTTTAATCTCTCTACTCCTACATCATATTTGGCTTCAATATTTATTTCCTCTTCAAATTATAATTTAATCCTCTCATACATTTTCATTATAATATCAATAAAAAACATTTCCTTGTGACATTAATTTTTCAAAACAATATTTGGTCACTCTTCCCATGTAACCTATTTATTCTAATATAATCAATGTGTGTGTGTGTTCATTATTTGTGGTTTTGGTTTTGAAGACTAATTTGGCTTAACCAAGATATGTACAATGGTTGAAAGTTGATCAAATTTTTTTCAAGTTATTCTTTGGTTGACTTGTCTTGATCTAGCTTCTTGAAAAGCATTCTGATTATTATTTTTATATTTTCTTTCACCCCTCCCATGTATTTTTCCCATGATGCAATTTTTAAAGTTGATAGTGTTGAGCTGTGGCTTCTTATTTGGGATTATCAACTTAAGGAACTACAATTTAAGCATATCATTCCCATTTATCATCCATCACAATCCAGGATATTGTTTTGATTTTATTTGTTGTATGAGGGGCAGGTATAATAATTTCATTGAAATTTATCTCCTCATATTGGACAAATTTATTTATTTTCTTCACCACTACTTCATTCAACCAATTAGGAACTTCTATGCCCAAAGCTTATTGAGGTTATTTTTTCTCAATTTATTTTTGAGAGGTAACAACATGAGATGAAAATATAATATATTATGTAGGAGAAAGAATAAATTCATATTCTTTATTTTTCTATAGTAATCCCACATTAAATTCAAGGATAGAAGATGTAGGTGGGTTTGTTAAATGTTTAAATTTACTAGGTGAAGAATGAATATGTGTATGGGAGGTAGAATAAGGAATAACTTTGACATCTTTATTTTTATTCATTAATCTCACTTTGACTTCAAGGGTGGAATATTGAGGTGGGATTATTTGCTTAGGTGAAGGGGTCTAAATAATTATAGTGTAAGATGGAGGTGTAGAAGATAGAAGTGGGTTTGTTTGGATAGTAATAGGGGAAGGAGGTGTAAAAGTTACTAAGGGAAGATCCATAGCTAGGAAATTATAAGTGCTATTTGTGACAAAGGCTTGGGAGTACAAAACATGTGGTTGTGGTTGTGGTTGTGGTTGACTTAAGGCACTAGGAATTCCCAAATCACCTTTACTCCCATTAGAGGTCCTCTTGAATTTTAGTTTTGGGATGGGCCTCATAACCTTCACAATTTCACTGGATAAAATTTTACTTTCACCTGCACTAGAAGATGAACTTACAAGTGTTTTCTTTCTTATTAATATTTGATATTGAACAGGGGATTTGATAAAAGCTTTTGAAAGTAACAAAATAAATTTTCAAATCTAAATCCTTTCTTCTCAAGCCAAGAGAGAGTTATGGCTAGCACAAATTAAGTTATGTCCTCTAAATATGTTAATTTTCCTTTACTTTAATCAACCTAAGATAAGGGTTAAAGATATATTTTTTAATTATAATATACATGATCTACATCATCTCCCATTCCTTGTGTAATATATGTTATGTTAAATTCCATGACATGGTCTATAGTTATTTATTAGTCATCCCTAAGTCTAACTTTCTTTTCATCCTAAAAATCCATCTATAAATTTTCAAAATGCAAAATGTGTTGATATGAAGTTCCAAGAATATCCTTAATCAAGCCTCAAATGTCATAAGAGGGTCTACCATGGAATGATCAATGGTGACTCATGTAATTTATTCATCGATGTTATTTAATTTGGCCAATGAATCACATGTTTATCTTCCAATATTGATATGGAATTGTATTCCTTCTTTATGCCTACTAGACAATAATTTGTGAGTTTCACACAATTGGTGAATTAACTCCAACACCCATTTTTAATCAACATACATTGGAAACATATCAGGAGCATTCTAAAATCCAAACACCCAAATATATAAGAAGGTTGGGAATTAAATGAATCATAATCCCCGTCATGCAATTTTCATTGTGGCAAAAAAAATTCTAACATTATATGGTTCTTCATCAAAATAATTGATGATATAATACAAGAATGTATCATTTACATGATGGAATGATGTGCACTTTATTCAAATGTAAGTTGTTGATAAAATTCATAGATCTCTGTAGGATTTATATGACCTAATGTGGACAATCCTAAAAATATTATTCTCCTAGTTGTAGCATAAACCAAATATGAGGTCATGTAGAATTTTTTTGTTGTTTTCACCTCACATAATTCCTCATGAATTCAATAATTAATTAAATGAGCCAAATTTATGTACCTATTTTTTAGATTATATGGATGCATCTATACATCCTATCCATCCATGAAACTATTTAGCAGTGGGATTTCCATGTACACTCATCAAAAGTGTGATTATGTCATTGATTTCAATTTTGAAATCATAACGAGCCATTTTCTTTGAAAGCCTAGTAGAATCATTGTTTGTATTTTCAAGCTATCACTTGTTGATCATTTTAGAGCATAAAATTATATTTTTCTCCCACAAATGTTGTGTTGGAATAATTAATGGTTACATGGTGCTATTTGGGTACCCTTACATATTAAATTATGTCGTTTAAATAGTAATAAATTTTATAATTTAACATGAGGTAATCCTCATGTAAATAAAAAATTAAATATATTAATTTTACCATTATGCCACAAGTAGAGGTTGGACATGTTAGATAAAATGGTCCACCTCACTTACATAACATGATTTTACATTATAAAATTAGAATGTGAATATAATATTTTTACCCGAGTGTTCCTATTGGAGAGCTTTCACTAAAATCCTGTTAAAGGTAATTCAAGGTTTTGTGAATTTCCATGATAAGTGAGGAGAAGAAAGAATTATATTGGGTCAAAATATTTTATCATTAATGAATAATTTTTTGTGGTTTTTAACCTCCTTGTGAGGTTTTCCATGTTACATCTAGTGTTTTACTTCTTTGTGTATCTTTGCTATTAATTGCATGTCTAGATCTAACACTTTACATATGCATCATTATGTATTAATTTTATCATGGTCTCAAAGCTATCTTGATGTGATAATTGGTGGAAGACTGGTTGATATACTTTCATTGGCTTGTGGTCATCTTTGTTCAAGAAAAATTTCCTCAAAATTTTTTGTATGACCTATTATACAACCATGGGATGCATATGATTAATTTAAAAATCATTTTTATTCATTATTTTTCATCACAGTGGAGCCTATAACATTTTATCAAAGTTTTATGGTAGATTTAAGAGATTTAGAACTCAATTCAAGCACCCAAAAAAATTCTCAATAATCCAAACTCCTCATAGGCATCATAATACATCCCATGTATGGATCTATGGGAGGAAAAAAAATAGTTTAAATTATTTTTCACCTTGGTTCTAGTTAAATCTACATTTTTGTGTCTGCTAACACCTCTAGAAATCATGTTCAAGCTTTAATTTTTTTGGAAAATCTCATAGACCTATGGTATCATAGTATAACATTTGTATGGATTCTTTAGGCTAAAAAATTAGAAAAAAATAGATTAGAATTTTTATTTCTTGCTTATAGTTTTGAACTTTTGAAACATCATTTTTTGGTGTGCTAAGACCCCCTACAGACCTTGAGAAGCATCAAATCATTTTCTAGAAAAACATTCCTCACTTGGGCATGGTTGTATAGTCATACTAGCTAAAAAAACAATAAAATTTTGGTTTTTTAGGTATAAAAAATTAGATTTCAAATGTTTGAATGATTCATGGTTCAATTTGGAGGCCTATATGAAGATCTTAGAGCCTATGGTAGTCTAGTGAACCTCTCGTGCTACACCCAACTCTCCTCCTACACCATTTTGACCTAGGAAGTGTTATAAAGGTAAGTTAATTATTTAAATAATTGTTTATTTATTTATTTAATTAATTAAATCAAATTTCCATGCAAAAAACAAGTAAGACCAACTTTTAAATAAATATTTTTAACAAAAAGTAAAAAATCAAGCAAATAATTTTTACATTCACATAATATTTATCTATTTTTAAAGTCAAATTTGACAAAATATGTTTTATATATCATATTATTCATGAATAAACTCAATAAGTATTGTGGTGGAATTGGTTCTTATAATTTTTTAAGACTCTCATAAAAATGACGTCAAGATTTCAAAACCCCTCCAACCCCCTCTTTTCTTAGTCTAACTTGTTTGTGGTCAAAACTATTTTTTCAATATAATTAATTAAAAAAATTATTCTTATAAAAAACTAACTTATGACACTTTTGACACATTTAAATTCTAGCCACTCTTCTTTCAACTTTTGTCTAGTCACACTTTTGTATGAAACCGGTTGTATTGCCAATCAATATCTAAGTTTTTGCACATTCTAGACATATTGGAATGGTCCAATTTATTATTTAAATCTTATTTATAAATTTTTTTAACAAATCTGAAAAATAGTTTTTACTTAGTTTTGTGACACTTATTTTAGTTTCAATATTTTACAAATTTTACCAATTGTTTTGCATATAATTAAACAATTATTATTTTTTATACTCTAAAAAAATTGTTTTATTATAGAATACAAAATTAAAAACATATTTTAAAAAAAAATTATAAAAATTTATAGTATCCTAATGTCAAATTTGAAGGCATATGGCTTCCATTTATTTTATGCTAGATAAAACATAAATATTAAATGGGTTGAACTATAACATTTTAAAAATCTACATTAAATTTAAATTTATGGTTCATAATTGTGGAACATTGTTGTTGAGACTTAAAAACCCCTGTCAGGAGGCACATCACTATTAAACTTACAAATGTGTTTCAACATAAATTTCAAGAATCCATGTCAATCATTTTGAAGAGTGTAAAGGATGATTTCATAATCATATTGGCAATCAGGATTCACCCAGTGATGCATAGAAAAAAAATTAAACTTATTCTTGAACTACTTACTACTCCCATGTAAGGTGAATAAAAATCAGTTAATTTTATTACAAAAATAAAAAATATTAAATCTCAATTATATGGTTGTGATTTTAATATTATTCAAGATAAACTTTTATATTTCATTATTCAATTAAATATTCATGAAAAAAATGTAATTTCATTTATATTCTTAATTATAAATACCAAATAAAATAGGACATTCTTGACCTCACTACACTTTTGGCTATTTTTATTCAAAAGGAACAAGTGATGTCAAATTTTTATTCTAAATAGAATGTCATTCATGCACTTCTCATGCTTGATAGTGCTAATGAAAACACCAAAAACTAGAAATCTAAACCTAAACATGCTAATGGAAAATATGGGAATAAAAAATATGTTAATAATAATAACAATGTTAAATTTAATGGAAATAAAAATTTATGTGGTCAATGTAGACATAAAAGGGAATATTGTTACAAAAACAAAATTAGATATAATAAAAAAAACTTACAAAAATAACAAAGGGAAAGAAGGTTCTAATCATAATCAACAGAAATATCAAAACTAAAATCAAAACAACAATCAAGAAAAAAATTCTAACATTATTTATTTTTATTCTACCTTATTTATTTCTAAATAAAATGAATGGATTTTACATAGTGGTGTGTCACATCACATCACATGTTTATCAAATATTTTATCTAACATTAAAGATATATCTGATAGGATTTATTTATGTGATAATTCATTTCTAAAATTTACTAAACAAGGAAAGGCTAAGTTTATAAATGTAGTCACAAATGATGTTTTCAATGTTCCTAAATTTAAGAAAAAAATAATTTCATAGTAAATTTTATTAAGGATAAATGGTCTATTAAGAATCAATTTGGTTATTTGATTACTGAATGAATTCAATATAATGGTTTATACATATTTTCTTCTTCTAATTCATGTTGTCATTAATTATAAATTATAAATGAATCTCAATTATGGCATGAAATATAAATACATGTTAATTTTATAAGTTTATATGATATGCCAATTTTTATTTCTCTTAATTCTATTTCTTCTCATCATGAAACTTGTGAAGGTTGCTTACATGGTAAGAAACACACTAAACCCTTTTACAAAAATCATGATGGTAACTCCTCTCATCATTTAGATATTATTCATAGTGATGTTAGAGTACCTCTATAAGTTGTTTCTATTAATAATTATTTATATGTTTTTACTTTAATTGATGATTACACTGGGATGATCTAGTCTTATTATATTAAAAATAAATCTGAAGTGTTATGTAAATTCAAATAATTTAAAGCTTTAATTGAAAATTATTATAAATTTCCTATTAAAATATTAAGAATTGATAATGGGTTTAAATATATTAGTAAATAATTTGATTCATTTTTCATTAATTTTGGTATACAAAGAGTTAACAACTCCCTATTCCCCGTAGTTGGAATTTTTGGAAAGAAAAATTGAACCATCCTTGAAATAGCTAAAACAATGTTGTATTCTACATATGTTCCTAAATAATTTTGAGTTGAATACATTAATATTGTTATTCACATTCTAAATAGAGTTACTACTAAGTAGTTGCATCTTTATACACCCTTAGAAATATGATCTAAACATAAACTGAGTGTTTCTCACCTTAAGATTTTTGATAGTCTTGTTCCATCTTTATTCATAAAACAAAAAGAAAGAAACTTGATCCTACCTTCTATTTTTTTATTTTATTAAGTTAGAGGGAAAAAATAAAGGATTGAGAGTTTATGATCCATATAAAAGATAAATCATTAAGAATACGAAGATCCATATCCTTGAGAAATATTTATGTGAGCCTTTTATGGAACCCCCTCAAAGTGTTTCTTTTGATGAACCTGACTCTTATGTTACTCCTTGTGAATAAATAGATGCCCTAGAGGAATTTGATCCATTTTTCAAAAAAATTGACTCTAAAGAACCTTCTCCATTTTATTTTCAAACTAAAAGACCTAAATGGACTAAATCCTAATTTGGTCATCTAGTATTCATAATCTTAATAAACTAACTAGGAGTCAACATATCTATCATGTTTTGATGAATCTGTATGAATGTGAACCTCAATATTTTTAGGAATGTATTAAATATTATAGATGGAAAGTTTTTATGTAATCTTAATACAAATCCCTAATTAAAAACTAGACTTTGGATCTTGTCATGCCTTTACCTAAAAGGCACATTGTTGGTTCTAGTTGGCTTTACAAAGTTAAATATAATTCAATTAGTAAAATTTAAAAATTAAAAGATAGATTATTTTCTTGTGATTTTACTCAAAAACCTAGGATTAACTATGTTGAAACCTTTAATTTTGTAGTAAAATCGGGTACTGTTAGATTGCTTATTGCTCTTGAAACTCAAAATGATTGGATTATAAACCAAATGGATGTCAAAAGTTCCTTCATAAATGGTGATAGAGAATAATAAATCTACATGACTCAACCTAAAGGTTTTAATGAACCTAATAAAGAAAATTATGTTTGTAATTTAAGAAAATCTTTTTATGGTTTAAACTAATTTCCTCAAACTTGGTATTCTAAAATAATTAGTTATTTGAAAGAACTAGGTTTCTCTAACTATTATTCGGGCAATGATCTCTTTGTAAAATTTAAAAATAGTCATTTTATATTAATTTTATTAAATTTTTATGATATTATTATTAGATTTATAATTAGTTTAATTATTAAATATATAGATAAACTAAGTCAATCTTTTTAAATGACTAATATAGGAATTTTTAATCATTTTATAGGAATGATTGTATCTAAATCTCAATATGCACATAACCTTCTTATTAAATTTAATATTCTTGAATTTAAGCCTATATATACCACTATTGAATTTTTTTTAAGCTTGTTCCAAACCATACTCATGACAAAGTTAACCCCACTCTATATAGATAGTTTGGTAAAAGTTTGATTTATCTAACTATTACTAGGTTATAAATTTCATTTTCTATAGGTTTTGCTTCAAGATTCATGTAGGATCCATACTTAGATCATTGGAATTAGAAAAATAGATAATTTTATAGATAAAAATAAATGTAAATTTTGGTTTATATTATTATTCCATTAATAATGCTAATTTATATGGTTATTTTGATGTTGACCATGTTTATGATATTATAGATTGTAAATCTACTTTTGGATATGTGTTTAAGTTTGGTACAGGTGCTATAACAAATAAAAATAAAAATAAATCTATTATTTGTATATCTTATGCAAAATCAAAGTTTAGAAGTGTTATGGAAGCTACTAAATAATCTGTGGCTGTGAAGGTTGTTGGAATAACTCAATTTTTATTTTATCACATTACCACCCTTATTTATGATAATAAAAGTTGTATAAATTTGGTAAAAAATCTATTGAAACACCAAAAAACTAAGCATATTGAATTTCATGTCTATTTTATTTGAGATAAAGCCCTCAATGGTGATAGTGATTTGCATTTTTATCCTACAAATGAACAAGTGGTAGATATATTCATAAAACCACTTAGGGATACCAAGTTTTGTTAGTTTTATACAATTTTGTGCCTCTCATAGTTGCCATTGAAGGGGAGTGTGCATGAAAATGTCTCTTCCTAAAACAATGTTTTTATTTCTTCTTCTCTATACTTATTCTCATTTTAAAGCATTGTAAAAAGTCACTTTATGTGATTTTGGTAAACTTGATCATATGTGAGTTTACAATGTACCCAATAAGTAAAAGAAAATATTATAATGGAGGTCTTTGTGTTATAAAAGGCTCCAAAATTATCAGGTATGATTATTCATGATAAACTATGAGATGTATCCCCATGATCATGTTAGCCTAAACTTACTCTAATTATTTTATGGATTATAATTTCTTTTGTTTCAAAAGGTGATATTGACATGTTGAAGATTTTTAAAATCTTTAAAATGTTACATGCCTCCTAAACTCATTATAGATGGTTTATGGAGTATAATTATTTTATTATAAAGGTGATTATGACATATATCCCCATTAACATTAAGAGGGAGTGTTAGAATAATTAATAGTTAATTGGTATTATTCATGTACCCTTAACATATTAAATTACATATGTTAAATAATGATATATTTTATTATTTAACATCAGTTAATCCTCATGTAAATAAATAATAAAATATATTAATTTTCTCATTATTCCTTGAGTACAAGCTAAACCCATTGGTTACAACATTTCACCTCACTTATATAAAAATATTTTACATTGTAACATTAGAATGTGAACATAACATTTTCACCTGAGTGCTCCTGTTGGAGATCTTTCATTAAATTATTGTTAAATACAATTCAAGGTTTTATGAAATTTTATGAAAAGAAGTCAAGAGAAGGAAAAATTGTATTCAGTCAAATTATTTTATCATTAATTAATAATTTTCTTTTTTATCTCCTTGTGAGGTTTTCCATGTTAAATCTAGTGTCATAATTCTCTATGTATCTTTTTTGTCAATTATACATCTAGATCCAACACTTTACATATGCATTGTTATGTATTTATTTTATCATGTTGGGTATATTTAGGAGTAAGATCTATGCAATATTCATGGTCATAAATCTTGAGCATTTATTAAATGTATTATAATTCAAGGTAAAGTATAAATTAATTTATAAAATGCATGACTTTTCTCTTCTTGATGTCATAGTCTTAGGCCAGAGTCAAAACTAATTCTAGACATTGAACGGATGTAGGAAATGCAATACCTAAGATAGCCTACTACCATAGATACTTTGAATCCATATTTTTTTTGGAAATAACATTGATTATATCCTAGAATTCAGTTACGCTGATATGTCTTAAGTCTGTACTCCAGATGTTGTCTACATCAAACTTTAAATAGGATGGGGGAGTGACCCCATGAAATTTATAATTTGTGCCTACTTATTTCCTATGATTTTTTAACATATGAAATCTAAGAATTAATAACATCAATTTTATAACACAAATTTTTATATATTATGGATATTGTTCTAATAGTTGGATAATTTATTGTGAGACTATGGGTTGTTTGAGCATTTGTTAGATTTTGGGGCTATCTAAGTAGGTACTAAAAATTGATAGGTGTATGAGCATGTTTCAGACTCTGATATATGTCTAAGTAGGCATCAGGCTCTTATTGATGTCTAAGAAAGTATTAGATTCCAAAATATGTTTTAGAATCTATCAGACTCTAGTAGGTGTATGAGTAGGTATCATACTTTGTTTGATGTTTGAGAAAGCATCAGGTTTTAAAACATGTCTAAGGAGTCATACTCTGGTAGGTGTATGAGCAGGTGTCAAAATACATTAGTTATTTAAGAAAGCTTAAAATTATGATAGTTATTTAAGGAAACCAAGGATGAGGGTTGTAAGGTAGGAGAGAAATTATTGAAGATGAGGGTTTCACAGGAGGAGAAAAACTACAAGTGAGAAAGAGGGTTAAAGTTAGGATAAAAAATATCAAGGATGTATAGCCTTACAAAAAACTATAAGTGATTTTGAGGGTTTCAAATCATGATTTAGATATTGATTTCTAGAGGAGACCAAGAATGTAATATGGGACTAAAGAACATATTACATGAATCCACTACATTTAGGAATGCCAAAAGCATCTCTAAAATATATAGAAATAGAAACCAAAGTAATGATAAAAAATACAAGTGAGGTTTAAAGGTTTATAAGGTAAGATAACAAATGATAAGGATGCATGACCCTACAAAAATGAAAAACTATCAAGGATGTTTGGTCTTGTGAAAATGAATAACTGTTGAGGATGCATGACCCTACAAAAATATCAAATGAGGATGAGGGTTTTAAGTCATGATAAAAAATCTTAGTGAGAAAGAGGGTTTCAAGGTAGGATAATTTTTTTGGAGGATTTAACTACAAAAATGAACTTGTAAAGATACACTTGAGAACATGAACTTGTGAAGATTCACCTACATACATCAACATACGAAGGTGCACCTATAAAATGTAATGACTAAGTTATAGTGAGAATGAGAGTGACATAAATAAATAGGAGGTATGAATTTCAAATGTAAGTACATGTAAGAGTTCATTTCAAATTAATTACTTAATTCTTGGATCATGATTTAGGGCTTGCTTTAGCACTATTCAGTTCCTAAGGATTGTATTAGCAATCTTCAAATTCTAAAAATTGTCTTATCATCTTATGGGTTTTGAAAGTTTTATGTTCTTATGGATGCATAAGTAATCTTTGATTTCTAAATACTACTTATGTAGTCCTCAAATTTTTAAGATTACTTAGGGTAGTCATAGTATTCTTATGACTACTTAGGAAGTCCTAGGATTATAACCTAACTTTTTAAGGGTAGTATTATATTATGAATTGAAATAAATTTTGACCTTTCTTTGAATTATGAAAAGACCTAAATTTTGAAAGGAAATATTAATTTATGAAATAAACTAAATTTTTACCTAAATTTTAATTATGAAATGACCTAAATTTTGAAGGCAATGTTGAATTATGAATTGGCCTAATTTTGAATTAGAATCCAACCTAACTTTTGATTCAAGATAATGTTGAATTATAAACTAACCTAACTCTAGACCCAAATTTTGAATGGAAATGTTGAATGTTGAATTAATAAATAAAGATAAATTAACCTAGATTTTTAAGGGCAATGTTGAATTATGGAAAGTTATAGTGTCAACTATCAAATTTACCCAGGCTTGCTAGAGTCTTATTTTGATCCTCATATTCAGTGGTTAAAAGAACACAGAGATATTTACTTGGGACTTAGATTACATTTATATTAATTTACATTTTTTTTTCATCTGAAATTAAACCTTTTTATTTTTTAATTTCTTGTAAATGAGCTAATATAGTTTAAATTTATATATTTTCCTTTATCTCGCATTGTTTATTTTCTACATTTTAGCATTGATGTCTCTTACATTTAGAGAGGATGATTAGGTGGATTTATTTTAAAAAGACACAAAATTTATATAGGGTTGATTATATCCAAATAGGAGGACACTACATTGTAGATATGTGGGATGGGGATTTGTTATTGTCAGTGTTAATAGGGTATTGGATGGAAAAGTACAATTGTTTTTTTAAGTTGATAAATTTAAAACTTTGTAAGGTGTCAAGAATAAAGGATACTAAATTATATGAGAAGAGAGGGAATTTTTAAATCACATAGATTCATAAATTACACAAATTCACAATGATTACATATATAATAGTGAATCAAAGGGTTATAGTGTTATCATGGAATTTGAGTGAGATTGTAGAGATGAAATTGAAAGCAACATTAATATAGGACCTAAAGATAGAATTGATTTTTATTTTAAAAAATGTGGTTTTAAAACACAAGTGTTCTTATAGGAATGACAACATAGCCCAAGAGTTTATAACTCAAGTTATACAAGATCATAAATTTTTTGAAGAGAGATTGAGACCCCTAAATTTTGCTGTAATGGTAAAAAATGTGGTAAATTTATGTTTTGAATTCTTAAACATGTTATAACCCAATAAATTAATAAAAAGGCCAATTAAAAAATTGGTTTTCCATGAAATAACAAACACCCAAATGGTTAAATGGATTGATCAGTTGGATGGCTCATCCCTTATATGGGGTGGTGAACACATTTGAAGTTCATGGATGCTGGTGTCAAATTGATGCATTTGTGCTCATCTTCAAGAAAATATGTTGTAGAGGGAATAATTAAAAATGTACTTGAAGGAGATATGGTATAATTTAAATTACTATATGGTAATACATTTGGTTTTCACGTAATTAGAGTCTTCAACTCTCATTTCAAATGATTCTCTCTATTTGAAGGATCTCTCATATGATGGAATGCTTAAAAATTTGCCAAAATAGATGGTTCTCCCATGGATATTAGATTGATATAAGTCAAAATAAGGTTGGGTTCAATATGTTGGATGCATTAGAAGATTAGTAACCCAAATTTGTATATCTAGTGTCTTTTGATGCCACTAATTACATTCATTCCAAAAAATTGATCAAAGTACCCTACAATGCTAAAAAATGTCAAAAATTTAATGCCACTCTACCCAATTCATCATATCAAAAATTTGATGAAGATATAAAATGGTAAATATTTTTGAGTGAAGTGGAAAATATGTAATATCATTTCTAACAATCAAACTATCTTAAAATAAATCCCATTGCTTAAGTCAAAAAAATTTGGCATAAAACTATAACCCTAAATGAAGAGGCAAACAATAAATTTATATTAGATGCATTAACAACAAATGCCATCTTTAATCCGAGTGAGGAATATATGGAGGTACATAAAATGAAATATGATGGGATGGATTTTTGCCAAAATACATGGCACAAAGCTTATGGATATTGAAGGAGCACCTTCTACAGTCATAAATGTGACTGGATAAATGATAAAAAGTGTGCAATAATTGTAACATTAAGAAAGAGAAACAAAATTCAAATATTGTTGTAGTAATTTCTTACATATCAATAATGAATGAGATGAATTCAAATATTTCTCCACTTTTTAATCTTTCTATAGAATAAGATGGAATCAAATTTCCTCAAATATAACTTCCTACATTTTATACCCATAATTTAATGCAAAATAAGTGCAAGAAGGAGCTCAATTTTTTGAACCTTTCTCTTATGTCACATACAAAATTTATTAGGATAATGAATAAAAAAATTCAACATGTTTTGATTTCAAAAAACAATTTCTTCACAAATATTGATGAGTGTACAAATATGTACAACAAACATAGATCCACCACATGCCCAAAGGCACTCTCAAATATTGAATATGAACATAAATGACATAATGAATAAATTTGAAACTATCATGCACATTACTATTCCCATAGATTGCAATCAGATAAATAGCCTCAAGGATTCTTAAGAATTGTGCATGATAAAATGGAAAAAATGAAAACTTCCATACCAAGGATGGGAAATAAAGCTAAGTCAATAAGTAATGTTATGAGCCTTCTAATTAATTTGATTGGTATGCTCATACATAAACACAAGACTTGGGGTTTTATCCACTTTGTTTTACTATTTGGTAAATGTGGATAAAATCACGCAGTCACAACATTGGCTTTGTGTCTTAAGAAGCTTGAAGAACCAGTCAATGATGAATATGTTTATTTACTATATAATATTATTAGATCATCAAAACATCCATTTCAAGATGAACTATTATAAATTATGTGTATGAAAAATTCAAATAGTACAAATATAATTTTTTCCATTTTAAAGTAATTAGTGTTTCTAGTAAAAATACTGCATTCAAAAAAAATCCACCAATCCTCTTCTTGTAACTAGATAGTGCTTTGAGTGACAACATAATTGTACCCTATTTACATTTTAATCCATGATGACAATAAGAAGGGTATTAAATAGATTGTATGTAATATTCATTCTAATGAGACACACTCATGAGGATATAGATGGGACTTTTCATAGATTAGCAACATCATTATGTAAATTAGAAAGTTTATTTGTCGCATATCATGGACACTTACAAAAAATGCCAAGAGGGATCAAGTGCATTCATTCCTTACCTTATTGATGAAGTTTATGAATTCAAGGCCTTTGTGGATCCACACATTTTGGATGTAAATCACAAGATAATGGGTATTAAAAAACCTAAGATGTTCAGGTTCTATGTTATTGATGGCATAATAATGTTGGAATATCAAGCAATAATAAAGGATTTGTAATGGTCTCATCTAATCCCAATATAGCACATAAAATATAATGGTGAGCCATACTTGTCAAAATGGAAACCTCCTCTAGCACCTGTTTCTACGCTATTTGCTTTCACATTCAAAGAGAGAAATGAGAAACTAAGAGATGGTCTAGGGTTAGAAGATACCTGGATGAAGTCATGCGCATCAAAATCAGACGTTGAAAGGTACTCCTCTTTGGCTGTGGAGGAATGACACTTGCAAATAAAAAGAGACTAAAACACGAAAAATGTTAGATGAGGAGATGGTGGGCTGTCAAGCAAAAGCTTGATCCCTGAAGTACGAAGACTTCCTTGAGGGATATCAACCCATTGATTAAAAATAAAATACTTGATAGAAATAGAAATAGTGAAAGACAGAATGAAAGAAATAAAAGACAAAAAGCAAAATGCATACCTGATATGCAGCAAATTACTTTACACAGTTGCCGGTGTCGGTCAAGGAAGGGAGCCGACGTCGGTTAAAGTGCCGGCATCGGTAGGGGTAATGACTGGCGTCGGTCTGGGCAGCAGTTTTTGGACGGGGTCTGGTCGGGTCTGGACAGGGTTTTAGGATTGTAGAATGGTCTGAAGTTTTTGTCTGGGGGTTAGGGAGCTGATTTGGGAGTCAGAGGGATTGTTTGGGGGGTTTTGTGTAGAAATCTGGGCAGAGTTACAGACTGTATATTCTGGAAAGGGTGGATAGAGGTGATACGGGAGGAAGTCAAGTCGGGTCTGTAATCTAAATCTAAATTAGGGTGGTGATATCAATTAAAAACAATAACCAGAGAACAAAATAAAAGCACATAATAAATGCTTACCTGTTACATGCTGAAGATAGAGTAGGAGACATAATTGATGTTGTCGGTGTGTTGCAGAAGTTCGATGTAGCAGACCTCCAGCGAGATGACTGAAGTAGAATACCTGTACCAGAGAGAGAGAATATGAGAGATTTGATTGCAGATTGATTGGATGCAAAAGTTGGCTGATCATTCCAAAGGTCAAATGAAAGAATGTTTTGAAAGAAGGTCCGATAACCGATCGTGAAACTGATTGGCAATCGAATAACGAATAACGGATAACGGATAACGGATCCTGCATTCAGGTCAAGAATGCAATATTAAGGATAACCAATGCCAGCAAGACTACTGACGTCAGTCGAGTAGTGACTGACATCGACGACATCGGCCGAGTAGTGACCGATGTCGGCAGATGTAGAATGGGGATAGAGGCTAATTTTAGCTTTCTGCTCATTTTTACATGCTTCCAGGGGCAAGGCTCATGGAAAAATGGTCGACAGGGGTTAAATAGGCATGGGAGAATAAAATGGGGGTTAAGGGGAGGAAGACAAGGGTTAGACACAATTTTGGTGTCTACATTTGCCCCTTTTTGTCTTGTTGGTTGTTCTAGACGAACTGCAAGACAAAAATAGGACTTGGTTGCCCCAGGTGTGGGATAAGGTCAATTCCATCTTGTTGGTTGTTCGAATGAATAGCAAGACAAAAACAAGAGGTGGATTGCCCCGATTATGGATGAGGTATTCCCCCTCAAAGCAGGAGTCGAGGGAAGGGAACTGGGAATCGGATGCTGATTTGACAAAGAGTAGAAAAATGGGTGAGGGTGAACACTGCAAAAGTCGTGATTGCATGCATACCACTTCACGAGATGGTCAGGTCAAATTGTCGTAGGTCAAGGGTTGAGGAGTGCCAAAATTGAAGTAATCGAGCCCCAGCATGTGGTCATAGCTGATCGGGTTATTCAATCGAAGCTGTAGCTCTAATGGGTCATCATGTTCCAGGTATCCCAGGCTTAGGAAGTGTTCCTAGAAACACAAAAAAGTCACAAGTAGTGCGGATCAACTGGCTTGCGATCCTATACTTGTGAGGGTCCAAAATATAGTCTGAACACAATTTAGCTAACCATTCATGAGGTAGCATATAGGCAAAAACAACCAAGGCAACATTGTCTTGGAAGTGGTCGAAGTCAGAGGAGATAGGCATGATCTCCAATGGTCATTGGTCAAGGTGGATGAATGGACGAAAGGATGTGGCTGAGCTAACCTCAGAAGATGTTATGTGATCTGAGTGCTACCTACATAGCCCTTGTGGGAAGGGCCTCAGGCCAATGTAGTTCTCCCTAAAAGGGAGGAAGGGTCAAAGGGATGGAATTGGTCTTGGTCGAGGGCAAGGTCATGGTCAAAAGGAGGAAAGAAGGTTTGTCCATCAGAGAGATGAACAAACGAGGGTGGTCAAGCTAACCCCAGATGATGTCGTATCATCTGAGTGCTGCCTACATAGCCTAGGTCATAGGGCCTCATACCAATGTAGTTCAAACTAGTTGAGAAGATTGGTCGATGATTGGTTTGGTCATGTGTCGAAATGATGAGGAGAAAAAGATGTTACAGCCTTTTCCAAATGGTGTATTCTGCAACATTGGTTGAGGGGTCTTTCATCCCTAGCAATTTTCCATATTTATGATGGATGTATGCTAAAGATGAATTGAGGTCTATTTATGCTTCAGCAAGTATTGGTTTATGCTTAACATAAATTGCATCTGGTCGATAGTTTCCATGTGTATTGGTGTCCAGAGAAACTAGTGTGAATAGGCTATGGGAGTGGCCTGAAAAGAGAGTTGAGTTGAGTTGATTAGGTTTGACAAGTGATGAAGTGGAATGTGACCAAAGTGTAGAAGAAGTGAAAGGCATATTGCTCTTTCATTGACAAGGACCAGAATGACAACATAGATAGGGGTTATTAGAACCAAGAGCCCCATTCATGCATGACGTCGTTGACCATATGTTGTGTTAGAGAGATAATCGAATCACTTTGACATTAAAGTGAGTTCGAAGTCCCTTGATCAAGTGATAGGAGGAGGATAGGGTAACCCATTTTAGAGCAAAGATAACTTTGCCCCTTTTTATAGGAGACCCTGAGACAACTACAAGCCAAGTCCATGATTTTTATTTTTTATTTTTATTTTTTTTGTGGAGACTGATCAATGCAGGAAGTCTGCATAGAGATGTCATTTGCTTGGTGGTCATTTGTGAAGCTGATCAATGCAGGAAGCTTCTAAGAAAGATTTTTGTTTGTAGCAAGAGTTAGTCATAGCCATCCTTCGAGGGAGTGGTCTATATTTTGCTTTATATATAAGGGCTTTGAATAGCTGTCTTTCGAGGGAGCAGTCTATTAGCTACAACAATGATAGTATAGCTATCCTTCGAGGGAGCAGTCTACCTTTTTAATTTGATATTGATATGGTGACCATGGATATTTTGACATCTTGATTTGTTTTTGACAAAAATTTGAGTCATGGACAAGACTATGGAAGTTCAAAGGCCCCCTTTTATTAGGACAAAGCATCTGTACTATATAAAAGGGTTATAGAGGAATTGTTAAGAGAAATAGGGATGAAAGGAATTAGGACTAAGAGGATGGGGATTGCTCAAGGGACGAGCTCAAGTTAAATGTCAAGTGAACGAGTACTCGACTAGTAGTAGAATGGTCGCAGATGCAACGCATTAAGAGGCTCAGGTTCTGGTCGTCCATCAAGAGAGGACAGACGATAAGTCCCTGATCCATACTTGTGTGTGATGATGAAAGGTCTGAGCCAATTAGGGGCAAACTTACCTCATTTACTTCGCTCCATATTAGTCACATGCTGATGATGATTAAGAAGTTGGTTGATGTGGTCGCTGATTTGTTGAGACTGGTCGAGGGCCGGGTCGAGATTGGTGTTTGGTCATGATTAAGAGGTTAAAGTTGATGATTGGTCAAGGTTTGGTTGTTTGGTCGAGGTTTAGTTTGATGATTGATTGAGGTCATGGTTGATGTGTGATTGATGTTTGGTTGAGGTCATGATAGGCAGTATAAAGTCAAACTCCCCCCAGCCATTTGGTGGTAGGAAGAATGTCTAACACCCAGTGTAAATGAGATGGAGAGAAGATGAGGGGGAGAGACCTGGGTACCCCACCTAGTTGATAGGCTAGGGGTTCCCAAGCGAATGGCGTTTAGGCATTGAAAAAGTTAGGAGGGATGGAAACCACCGACTCCATAGGTGAAGAGGGAAGAATGGGCGAGCTATGAAGAGGTTGATCAATGGTTGGCTCAGGGCAAAGGTCTGCGGAGGCCTGAGTGGGGTCATGATATCCCAGGCCATACCATTTCTTGGTATCATCATCATTAAGTGGCTCAATAGGCTGATGGGAGCCCTACTCATAGCGTCTGAAACCAAAACCCTTCCATGCACACCTATAAAGGTAAGTGTGTGCAAAGGCGGGATTGCCAAGAAATGAGAAGTCTGATGTGAATGGTTGGGGTGAAGAGAGAGGGTTGCCATCAGTAGGAGCTTGATCAAGCCCCCCATAGACAAGGTTGGTTTGAAGGTGAGGAGGACCATAAGGCATGACCATCCCGATCCGATGGTCGTAACTGGGGCTGTGGTGAAGGCATCCATACTCTTGCAGAGTTTGGAACATGTCTAAGGTCAGCAAGTGATACTCCCCCAATGAAAGTCTTTGGAAGATGTCTTCCATGGGGTTTGTGGTCATCACTTGAAGGGGAGGTGTGAGGGCGACCACTTGTTGCGAACTGGTTGAAGCTTTCACGAATGGAGGTGGTGCTGGGATTGATGGCTTGATAGGAATGAGGACGTCATTTGGATGGTAGGTGGTGTTACAAGTTTTGAAGGGTGAAGGGTCAGCGGGAATGGTGTGGACTTGCCCATCGTGCTCGAATTTCACACAACGGTGCAGGGTGGAGGGGACACAGGCCATGGCGTGGATCCAAGGTCGGCCCAGCAACATGTTGTATTGAAACTCTCCTTCGATGATATAGAAGAGCTCTGGGACTATGCATGGACCAACGCGGATGTGAAGGATGACTGTGCCAATGGTTGTGGTAGTGGTGTCATTAAAGGAGTGCAATATTGCGTGAGTTTTGGAGACACAATTCTTGGGAAGAGCCAACTGATCAAAGGCATGGGTGGAGATAATGTTGATGCTGGTGCCTCCATCGATCATAACACATTTAATGTGTGTCCAATCAACATAGGCAGTGATGAAGAGGGCGGCGTCCTGATCTTCTGTGTTGGATGTGGGAATCTCAAAATCATTGAATGTGATGGAGGCAATAGGGGCTAAAGAGTGGACAAGGGAAGCAAGTGCCTGGGGATCCTCGGGTTGGACCTCCGTTGCCTACACGGCTCTGATGAGGGCTTGACGATGTTGAGGTGAGGTTTGGATGAGGTCATAGAGAGACATCTTCACAGGCGTCTGGTGAAGCTGTTTCAGCATGGAGTCATGAATTGCCCCTGAAGAGGAAGAAGAAGAGGGTTGAGGCACGCCAAGGATAGAAATGTTAGGCTTGGGTGGTTGAGGTGGATTGATGAAAGGTTAGGTCCAAGGAATGGTGGCTTTTTCTTTTGCCTTGTCCTTTTGTGACCTAGTGGTTATGTGAATGGCATTGATTTCAAAGATAGGAGGTGAAGGAGATAAAGGGGTTGTAACCTGTTGATGAGATGTTGATGGGTTTGAAGAGGTTAGAGGGTTATGAGGAGTAAGGGGTCGGTCAAGAGTGTCCTCAAAGAGAAGGGTGTCTTTCTCTAGATAACGGTGAATGACAGCCTTGAGGGCACATCAAGTCTCAGTATCGTGTCTTGGCGTATGATGGTATAAGCAAATCTTCGTGTCATCGAACCAGGAGGGCTTAGACCCAAGGGGTTGGAAAGGCATGATGGGTGGAAGAGTTATGCTAGAAGTCTACAAAAGTTGGTGCAAGATCAAAGAGTATGAGCCCACTAAAGGGTCCGTGCTCATCGATGTGTGCGATGCTGGTGACTTTTGCTTGGGCGGAGTTAGAGGAGGCTTCCGTACCACCTTCTAGGTTGATGGTGTAGCGACAGGCAGAGATGGTACTTTCTTTGTGAGAGGTACCACCTTTTTAGGAGAGGGTAGGCTAGAGGTAGGCAAAGGAAGCAAAGGAGGCAACCGATTTTGATTAGAGGTAAGAGTGGGAAGGACTCTGGTCAGGGTCAAAGGATGGGGGCCCAAAATGGAAGGTAATGGTGACGGGGGAGGAGGCATTCACTTCTGTGGTCTGGCAGTCTTCTTTGACTTGGTTGGAAGACTACTATTGGTCGAGGTCTAGTCTAAGTCCACCTTCACTTATGGATAAGTGAGGTTGGAGACAGGATGAATGCCAAGTGACTTGATTGGTTTAGACGGGGTAGATGAGGGTTTCGATCCTGATGCGGTTGATTGAGGTGTAGACGGTCTAGAAGTGGAAGTCTAGTTTTTGTTGAGAGTCTTGGGAGATTTTGCCATGGGAGGATTAGCAGCATGAAATGAAAGGGCACGAGCATGTTGAAGAGCTATGAGACACTCCCACAATACCTGATGCTCCACTTTCCTTGAAGGGAGAAGTTTGAGTTTCTCCATTAATCGAGAAAATGGCTGAGAAGATGTTGGATGAGGTTTAGGTTCTTGAGAAGATGTTGACGGTTGTGGGACCGAAGGTGTGGTAGTCTCAGTCCCAAGGCATGATGAAGTCATGATAGGTTCATCCTTGGTTGGAGATGAAGGAGAGGCAGGTTCTTCCCTGGGTGGAGAAGAAACCAGAGAATGAGGCTCCTCAAGCGGGTAAAGGGCAGGGATGATTGTGCCCTCCACTTGCAATCGAGGAGTAGGAAGGGTTGGGTCCTCTATGGGAAGCAAGAAGGAGGATGGTGAAACTGGCGGTGCTGGTAAGGTCAAGGCATCCTCCAAGATGAGAGAGGTTGACGGAGAACTAACCGGAGAAGGAGGTTCATCCACATGCAATAGACTGAGGGGTGGACTGACTTCTTGAGTTTGTGAAAGAGTCTGGTCGAGGATGAAGGGCGAGACTGTATTGACTGTTCGTATATTATGTTTGTGAATGTTGTCAGTCATGGTCTGGACATTATTTTGGGTTGGTGGATGATTGGGGAATGGTTGTTTGAAGATGTCGATACCCTGATTAGGTGGTGCATTGAGATTGTCTAGGATGAGGTCACCCTTTTCAAGCATGTCTTGGATTATGTTTTTAAGGGTTTTATAATTTCCCATGTCATAGCCTTTAACACGGTGGTAGTTGCAGAAGTCATTTTCCCTATACCACGCAGGGATGGCGCGTGAGGGATCAAATTGTGGAGGTGGTCAGATCTGGGGGAGATTGAGGACCCCCTATTTGATGAGTTTTTCCAGCATAGATGCGTATGATGCTCCGAGTGGAGTATACTATCATTGTACGTATCTCTATTGGAATTGGCAGGTGATGCTTTGGGACGTGGATGGTTCAAGCTGGTTAGTTAAAGGGGAAGAGGAGGAAGATCTAACGACCATAGCATTTTCTGAAGCTTTAGATTTAGGATTGGATAAGGAAGGCTTAGAAGAGGGGTCATTGGTCTTGGAGTTGGAATTCTCGCTCTGCAACTTGACTTTATTCTCCTCGATGACACGTAACTCAAGTTTGTGGGCCATCGTGAAGGCTTCGTCAAAAGCGCGGAAGGTCTGAACCCTTAAGGTGGAAGAAATATGTTTGGCATAGGCTTGGGAGAAAAGTTCAATAAGTTCAGGTTGGGGTAAGGAAAAGGAGAGTTGATTGATGAGGCCCCTCCATCGAGTGACAAAATTAGCAATGGATTCATCCTCAAATTGGCAGATAGAATAGAGGTCTGTGATTGAGACCTTCTTGGTGATGTTGATAGAGAAATGATCAAGGAAGAGCTGGGCCAGCTAAGTGAACGTGAAGAGGGAATGGCTGGCAAGGGAGATGTACCAGTCAAGCACAGCACTTGAGAGAGACATAGGAAACGTGCGTAAAAGTAATGCATCGTCGTGGGCGATAAGGTAATAGGCATGTCTGAATGCTCGTAAGTGCTGTTGTGGGTCTTCCTTGCTTTGAAAATGAGAAAACTTAGGAAGTTCCTATTGGCTGGGATATGGCCTGATCGGGACAGAAGGATGAATGGGCTCATTGCAAATTTGTTCGTATGAGAGAGTATTGCATGAGCCGGAAATGGAGGTCTCTAGACTAGACATCTTGTCCATCAGCATTTTGATGATATCTACTGATGGATTGGTGGGTGGAGTGCCCCCTAGATTGTAAGGCACTTGAAAGAGGCTAAAAGAGGCATACAATGTAGTCGGTTGTACCAGTAAGGGTGCAACGTACGGATGACTAGTCGTAGGGATAGAAGAGGAGACTAAGGATGGTTGGGTAGAAGGCATGGCTAGGCTCGATGTTGCCAAGGGAGGTTGGTTAGTGGTAACATGGGCCAATGGATAGGTGGCCACCCTAGTGTTGATAAGAGTAAGGGTAGGTGGAATAGAGACGACCAGATTCTGAAAGGGGGTAGAGAGTGGTTGAGTGGGCTGAGGTTGATAGGGGGCTGAAACCCCGGTGGAAGTGGGCCCAAAGATGGAGGGAGAGGCCACACTTGGATGGTTGGTCAAAGGCTGGTCATTGGTTGAGGCAATAGCCTGGGTGTCTAAAGGTTGAACTACGGATGCTGTTGATACGGCCGCAGTCTTGAGAAGAGATATCGGCATTCCGTAAATTGGATTGCCCAAGGAGTCTCGCGTTCGGCTATTCGCGAGATAGTGATGCAAGGCTTTGATGTTGAGGTCCAAGAATCATGCAAAATCTTGGTCCCCTTTTAGGACAATAGGAGTCTGGTTTAGGGATGGTCTAGTAGGAGTTCTTCCAGTCTCTGAGTGGAACTCCATTATAGGACTAGTTATGGATAAGGTAGACGGAAGCGGGTGATGCCTCGCGTGATCGACTAGAGCCTTGGCTTGGCTACGAGTCAGAACCATTCAAGGCAAGAAAGAACATCCTCACAAGCTCAAACAAGTAGATAAGAACAAAAAAGATGAATAACACAAACAGATCCTAAAAAAAAAACCTTAGGAGTAAATTATTAGGATTATAGTGGCTTATGCCTTAGAATATGTGTAGAGGAAGAATGGCTTTTGAGTCGGGTCCTAAAAGAAGTAGTCTATGGATGGTTTCAGGTTAGTTATGGTGCTCAAAAGTCTATGTTAGGTTTCGTACTTGGCCTGGTGCTAAGGAGCAAGCTCCCCTCACTTCACGAGTCCAGTGATAAGCTGGTCTCGCTTAGCCAAAATATACTTCCCCTAGAGATTAGATTCTACTAGAGAACAGAGTGGGCTTTCCCCTTGATGATGAAATCCAAGTAAGATCACCAGGACGGGTAAGGTATCCGTTGGGTGATGAAATCCCAGTCGGGCCTTGTCTCAGGTAAGTTAAGATGTTTGTTTTGTGCAAGTGGTTTGGTCGTGTAACATAAAGTGGACTAGATTAATTCATGATGTGGTTATTAATTACTAGGTGTGGTCTAAGAAATGCAAGCAAGCAGAAGTGAAATGCAATGTGTTTTAAGCCCAAGTCGAAATGTGAAGTTGGAATGAAAACAAGTTGAGAAAGGGTTGAAGAATATGATTTTTGACTAGTCTAGAAGTGCAAGAAAAGAAAGAAAAGTTCCTTTTAGTCCTACTGATGGTGTTATTTAGAAGAGACGAAAGAGGTGAAAAGGGAGAAACCTAATGCACCTATATGAAAATAAAGAAAGAAAGAACCCAAGGAAGGCCCTAGGGTCCCATCGGGCGTGCCAGAATGTTTCTACGCTATTTGCTTTCACATTCAAAGAGAGAAATGAGAAACTAAGAGATGGTCTAGGGTTAGAAGATACCCGGATGAAGTCATGCGCACCAAAATTAGACATTGGAAGGTACTCCTCTTTGGCTGTGGAGGAATGACACCTACAAAGAAAAAGAGACTAAAACACGAAAAACATTAGATGAGGAGATGGTGGGCTGTCAAGCAAAAGCTTGATCCCTGAAGTACGAAGACTTCCTTGAGGGATATCAACCCACTGATTAAAAATAGAATATTTGACAGAAATAGAAATAGTGAAAGATAGAATGAAAGAAATAAAAAACAAAAAGCAAAATGCGTACTTGATATGCAACAAATTGCTTTGCACAGTCGCCAGTGTCGGTCTCTGTGCCGGCATCGATCAAGGAAGGGAGCCGACATCGGTTAAAGTGTCGGCATCGGTAGGGGTAATGACCGGCGTCGGTCTGGGCAGTAGTTTTTGGATGGGGTCTGGTCAGGTCTGGATAGGGTTTTAGGATTGCAGAATGGTCTAAAGTTTTTTTCTGGGGGTTAGGGAGCCGATTTGGGAGTCAGAGGGATTGTTTGGGGGTTTTGTGTAGAAATCTGGGCAGAGTTACAGACTGTATATTCTGGAAAGGGTGGATAGAGGTGATACAGGAGGAAGTTAAGTTGGGTCTGTAATCTGAATCTAAATCGGGGTGGTGATATCAATTAAAAACAATAACCAGAGAATAAAATAAAAGCACAGAACAAATGCTTACCTGTTACATGCTGAAGATAGAGTAGGAGACATAATTGATGTTGTCGGTGTGTTGCAGAAGTTCGATGTAGCAGACCTCTAGCGAGATGAATGAAGTAGAATACCTGTACCAGAGAGAGAGAATATGAGAGATTTGATTGCAGATTGATTGGATGCAAAAGTTCGCTGATCGTTCCGAAGGTCAAATGAAAGAATGTTTTGAAAGAAGGTCTGATAACCAATCGTGAAACTGATTGGCAACTGAATAATGAATAATGGATAACGGATAACGGATCCTATGTTTGGGTCGAGAATGCAGTATTAAGGATAACCGATGCCAGCAGGACCGCCGACATCAGCCAAGTAGTGACCGATGTCGGCGACGTCGGCCGAGTAGTGACCGACGTCGACAGATGTAGAATGGGGACAGAGGCTAATTTTAGCTTTCTACTCATTTTTACATGCTACCAGGGGCAAGGCTTGTGGGAAAATGGTCGACAGGGGTTAAATAGGCGTGGGAGAATAAAATGGGGGTTAAGGGAAGGACGATAAGGGTTAGACACAATTTCGGTGTCTACAGCACCTTTTAGATAACTCAAATAGATGGAAGATCTAGAAATGGACTAAAATCATATATTTAACTTTGGGGAAAAGTGCATTGGGTGGAGATAGATAAAATTAGCTTCCAAAGATAACATATTAGTAAAAAAAAAATGTGCTTTGGATAGATAATTTTTAAATTGTAGTAAGATGTCATATGTTTGTTTTTATCTTAAAAAATCTAATAAAAATACATATACGACTAAATATTAACCAAAGCTATAAATTTTAATAAGGAAGACTACATTAATCAAAATACCCCAAGTAATAAATAAATTAATGTAGGGCCTATTTTTGAAAGACATAAATAAGCATTCAATCCATTTATGGATGTGTATGCGGGATATATGCTTATAGTATGACTAGTAAATTAAAATGAAAATACATAGATGGGAAGGGTAGATGGGTATATTTACCTTAAACAGGAAGACATGAATGTGGCTAAAAAGATGAGGATTCAATATTGTAAACCTACAGGGAGAGTAAAATGTGTAGCATTTTATCATGATTATTTAAATCCAAATAAAACATAGACCAAATCAAATGAAATTAAACATGATATTGATGTGGATAGTATCATCTGGGCATGGACACCAAACCAAACATGGAAAGGATGATCAATCAAGATCCCTGATAAAATACATGAGGCCATTAAATTATACCTTTAAATACTAGAACAAGGTGATGAATGTTAAGTTACTTGGTGAAAATATTGAAGATCATAAATTAATATATGTTATCATTTTGGCCCAAGAAGTGGGTTTATTACAAAGCATGCTCCAACAAGGCCTTATAATCAATGTAATATTATTTAATATGAATGGAAGATTTATATTTATTTCATCAATTTATTTTTCATTAATATATTTTTTATTATTATCAATATACAAAGTTCTTGGAGTATCACAAAATTTAATTAGATTTATTCCATAGTTATTAGGTTTGGTATCTCATGGACTGGGTTCAATCCAGTTTGAACCTTAATCCAATCAAACTTGTTTGGTTTGATTTAGAGGGTTTTTTATATTTTATTATTATATTTAATTTTTAAATAAGATATAAGGGAAATAAAAAATGCCGATAGGAAAACCCTAGCTATATGTAGAACATGTTGAACAATTCCTAAGTCGTCAAACAACAATCATGTACATCATATGATTGTTTTATTTTTCATGTACATTAGAGATACGTAGAATGAAATATGATTTTTTTTTTTTTAAATGATACTTTTTTGGTTAACTTACAAAATACTATAAAAAAATATAAAATAAAAAATTACGGGCCTAGAACATGGCAGATGAATTTCTTGTTGCTAGACTTAATATTGATATAAATATTTTATTCTCACTATAAATTATGTATAACCCTAAAAAACAATATTAAAATAAAAAAACAAATAATTCATACTTTGAAAATATATCTACATTAAAACTATGATGCCTCTAGTCATCCTCCCATCATTGTTCATGATGCAAATGAGCCTACAAAACTTTGGTTGACTTTTGTGTGATGCATCCTTATGGATAAGGGAAAATTTTAGGGTTTGCCTAATCCCATGGTTATGATAGAATATAATATAAGGGTGGGGATTATTTTATCCACTTTTGGTGGGAAAAATAGGTTAGTTTTATTGAATTATTTTAAAACTAAGTTAGTTTTATTAAACTGTTTTTAATTTGACTTAAGCTTCATTAAGTTGTGAACCTTATATTTCTATATTGAGTTAATTTTATAAAAGGGGGTCCCACTATGATAAATATTAGGTAATACTATAAAACTATGGTAAATTATGTGAGCCAATAGTATAAATTTTTGAATCCAATATCACATGACTTAGAACCAATAAGAGAGATATTGGAATCCGATATCACACTAGTTCAAAAAAAATAGCAATATTGGAATCTAATACCACGCTAGTTAAAAATAAAGAATAGAAATATTGGAATGCAATTTCATAAATTATAAAACCAAAAATAGAAATACCATAAGTATAAATTCAAGAGCATATGGCCACATTTAATAAAATGATGGTTAAAGAATGATGTTGTTCGCTCCAATATGTTCCTTACCACGAGATGCACATGAGATTGGACATTCATTGAAAAGGGGAAGGTGGAGACAACTACAAACTTTCATCCTCCATTTTAGGACTAATACGTGATTATCCCAAGGCATGACTGTGGGTATTAGAATTCACAAATAGAGTCTATGTGAATAGTCTCCAAGAGATGCACTATTACTAATCGAAGTTCAATACACCATGCTTCACACAATTTTATTTCAGCTATGAATGCTTTGAATATTACAATTATTCTTTATAAACACAAGGGAAATGAGATAGTTTATAACCACTAAATAAACACCAAAAAGAGAGGGAAGGGTAAGGGAGAAAATGATGCCTCTAGGTATAAAATGAGATCAATGCAATGGCCATTGAACTATGTGACTCTAACATAGAGTTACCTCCAAGAACATACAATGGAGAGAGTCTGAGGGAAATGAGAGTATGCATTCAATGTAAATTCCTACCAAAGATTAGTATTAGAGGTTTATTTTTAAAAACACATAAACCCCATATGAAAATTTTTAGCTAGCATATAAACTATTAGCACTTACCAAAAAATTAAAAAAAGAACTCACACAAAGAGTATAATAGCTAAGCACATCATAATCATGGAATACACAAAGTGACAAAGTGTTAATCCAATTAACATAGCATTGTTTATCATTTAAACATGAAGATGAAAAAAATAAAACACAAAAGAGACCTTTTTGCAAAAACTAAAATTTTATTCATTAAACGAGTGAAAAATTACTACAATAATTGATCTAGGCTATTATTATAGTCTGGAGCATAGAGGGAAATGTAGATGAAATCTTATCAATAATCTAACAACAATTTTGAGTTATTTTTTGTCAACCCTAAAATATAATACAACTCTTCTATAAATACGTGAAGATTAGGGCTCACCTCCAAAAAGCATGAGGATCCCATCCTGGGCCATGATGGCCACTCATTGCAGTTATAACCATATTTCAAAATTTGAACCAAAATAAAATCCTAACAAACCCATAATAAATTTGTGGGGACCACTTCTAAACATGCAAAGGTGACTAAGAGGGGATGCATCCTAACAACTTTGATTGGGCACTCTTAGATGCTAGTGTGGCTACCATGAGGTCAAACTCTTTATCCAACCTGGCCAAGTTCATGGGAGGCTCCCTGATGATCACCTCTACCTAGGCCATTAGTCTCTAGGAAATCTATAAAGTTACTTCCATTTAGGCCTAGACTCTTGAGACTTAGTTTATACTTTTAGTGGATTGAGTTGACAAGTCTAGTACTACTCAAACTCCATCTTAGCTTTCCTTAGCCACCTTCTCCCTCATAACCTAGTCAAATTGACCTAGGTGGAATCTGAATTCCCCTTAGATGAGTGCCATTTAGGTAGAATAACATAGAGATGTTGACCTCCCATAAGTAGGTTAGTATATTCTTCTCACCCTCTTCCAAGGGTTCTGTAGTAGTGCAAGCTAAGGCTATCCACTCCTCCATCATTGCTCTCATGTTTTTAGTGTAAGTTTGGTGCAACCCTAAATCTAAGGTGGGTATCAGTTTGAGCTCTAGAAACATCCCATTATTAACCACTACCTATAGCTTATATAACTTCTTGCCAATATTTTTGATCTTCCCTATGTAAGCCTACATCCTCTAAATATTGCATCAGTCTTATCGCAAGTCACCACTACTTTCTTAAGGATTGATAAAATTAGTAGGAGGGCATCTTTTACCTACCCATTAGTCTAATCAAGAATTTAATATTCACTTGGGCCTCAATATTCTAGACTTGGATCTGCATGTTCTCAAGGAGTTTCTAAAACATGTCATGGGTAGCTCAGAGGATACATAGTGGATATTTGGCTATAATTTCTTCTCCAGTAGTAATCCTCACCTTGGTGAGAAAAAATAGATCTTGATGGGTTTAATATATCACCAAATTCCCCTCGTGGATGAATCTATGAATGAGTGTCCTCTTCGTGCTCCTAAAAACTTTGCCAAAACTCCATTTCACATCTAGGTCATCCTCGACATCCATTTATGGCACCTATGACCCCAAGACCATCCCTTGGGTTGTTGGGGGTGTAGGAAGTGTGGATTAAATGGTGGTGAAGGGTAGAGGATGAGGTGGAGGGGAGATGGAGGACGTGGAATGAGTGAAAAGGGAAAGGATTGGAGGTGGAGGGGGGCATGGGGAATGGGGTTTAAATGAGGGAGAATGAAAGGGGAGGCCCATGGGAATAATTGATGTTGACATTTTTCTTAGGTGAAGTTCACTTGAGGAAGTGTTAGGGTTCTATATTTACACCCTAGTTGAGGAGGGGATTGTTTAGATCTTCCTACTCAAATCTAGTCCAACACGAGATTGATCCTAGGCTATGGGTATCCTAAAGGTGGATCAGACCTATGGAGAAGGTTAACTTCCTTATGGATATATCACCTACACTAAGCCTAAACTAGCACCTACTTGGTAAAGGGAGAGAGAATTGACAAAAATTATAAAAGCATGTAAAAAATGTGGTGATAAACTAATGATTTGATCACTCTAACTCGCACAAAACACACTATAAGACACTTTTTAGACCAAAGAACATCAATATCACATAAATATTTTAGAACAAGGCATCAATTAATTACCATATTAGTCAAAAATGGAAACTATCCACTTTCAAACTAGATAATAAACTATAGATTGCACTTATAATTACATGTGAGACTATTAAGCCCTTCCTGAAGGTGAGAAAAACTTAGAAAGTGAGGAACATATATTCACTTAATAATAGTGCATGAATTCATGGAAAACACTTCAATATGGCTTAGAAAATGATGGAATTCAATCTTTATTACATCAAAAAGTGTTGTAGTACAAATTTTGATAGAGATTGGTCATACCAAAAAGAGGGATAGAGGATCCATTTTAAGGATTAGAAGTTTGCATTTATAGAAAAAGGAGAGAGAGAGAGAGAGAAAATGTGCATTGGAAAAATACTAACCGCTTATGATAGATTAACACCAATTAAAATATGTGGATAATTCAATATCTTATTAAGAAGGCACAATTTCAAAGGCCTTATAAAATAATTGAATGCTCACTATCCTTATTCATGCACCTGATCATTATCTCGAGACTCCATGCTACTTCTACTTGATCTTTTGGTGAGGATCGTATCTTAGAATTGGATAAAAAGTGCCACATCTACATTGGGTGGATAACTATACTTTCATTATCAAAAATGATCAATGATGATAGGTGAGACACAGGTCCACTATAGGTGAAAACCAATCTTAGACCATTGGTTTTCACATAGTCACAATATCTATGAAAGTCTACAAATTGCCTGAATTTGCTTCATAGTCACTAGTTCAACTTTGGTTCAACTCTGAGCTCAGCTCTTTGACATTTGCTTTACCTAGGTCTATTTAAAATTCTTTGACTTTTATCAAAAAATGTCCTGAGATCACTCTCACTTATTAGATATAAATTACCAATTCATAATATCTACATTGTGCTCAACTATATTTATGTTCATTGGCTCCACAGATATGATAAATTATTGACTCTACCTCACTCTATTGATATATCTATACATGAATGCCCATGATCTATTGATTTTCTACCAAATGAATGTGTTTGTGCCACTTGTCCTTGAATCATTAGATCTTTGGATTTGTTGACTAGTCTAACTCCCACTCGTTATCCAATCAAGATGTACGAGTTCATGCACACCATATATCTCCCTAGTCCCACTTTCTTATTAGTTTTTATGCTCCATCAGATCATTGGTATGATTGAACATGAGCCCTTGATTTATCTTGGACCCATCTTTTTGTTAGTTATTTCACTCTATTGGATCTTAGCTTGATTATCTTGTACCATTGGATTATGTCCAACTTGTATATCTTTAAAGGCTTTAACCTAGGGACATTTTGACTTGGTTGACTCCAGCGTAGATCATTATATATTATGTGCTAGTATGAAGGCTCCTGCAAACCACTAGATCTCGACCAACTTCAAGCCTTTGAAAAAAAAAATTGAATCCAAATGGTTACTTTTCATGATTAAAATTGACATTCATGTTAATGTTATTTGATTTCCATGTAGATGTATTTGACATCCCACAAATCATTAATTTTAATCTCATGTGATTTTTTATTGAGATTTATTTTGACATTTGCACGATCATCATTTGACATTCATGATAACATCATTAACATCTCATAGACCATCAAACTTAAGCATAGATAGATTTTTTTTGGAGCTTCATTTTGACATTAGTGCGAACATCTTATGTTGTAGGTCCAACTTTGAAAGCATATAACTTGAAGTGCAAAAGTCATGGAGGCACCAAATTTTTAAAAGATGTTATTGAGATAAAAAGGGATGAACCCATTTGATCTAGCAGTCTTAGGAGCTTTATGAATGAAGATAAAAAATTCTCAAGTTGACTGATTTATTCATTCCCACATGACATCCTGATGATAGTCTAGTTCATTTGGCTAAGTATGGGAAACTCAATGAAATCTGATTGAAGATCCAACTTTAAACATGCATAACTTCTACCATGATTTGATGGATGATCTGAAACTTAGCATATAGTAACTAAAGACCAAGTTGGACAAACCCATGTGATCACTTTTTTTTAGACTACCACACATGTGAGATATGGCCTCTATAAATTTCTGATTTAGACTTTCTGCTACTTCCACTAAATTCTTAGACTAGGCAAAATTTGGTATGTAGATCAAAATTGGTCAACATCTTTGGTGACTTGGCTAGGCAGCATGCCTACTATGCTTCAGAACTCAAACCATATACATAACTCTTGGATCATCATAGATAATACATGGACCATTACATTAGTGTAAGACAACCTCTTGACTTGCAAAGACAAAAAAGTCTCAACAATAGGGAAAGAAAATAAACTGAAAGGGAAACTAAACCTAAAAAATAAAGGCAACTAAATTACCAAATGATTTTACAAGAAAGAAGCACTTATTGATAACCAAATAGAAAGAAAAATAACTATTGTGTTAGAAAATACTTGGAGAGAAACAAGAAAAACTATGTACAAGGGAATTAGCTTTCCTTAATAGCAATGTTTGAGATATTTCCTATTGACTAGGATAAGAATTTATTCACCATTCATCCTTATGAGTTGGAAAGCACTGTGGGATTTAAAACTGGAAACTATATATGTTCTACTCTAGAGATAATCAAATTTTGTTTGTTTTCCTAGTTTGGCTCTATCCTCATCCCATTGGAGGACCAAATCTCCTTCTTGGAAACTTCTTGAAGAGGTTCCTTTATCAAAATATCTCTTTGTCATTACTTGATGGGCCTCCATAGCCAACATGTCTTGATGCCTTGTCTCTTCTAGCTTCATGATCTCATCATATCTTATTTCCATTGGCTCAGTCTCTAAAAGCTCAAGCTAATGCATTAATTCCAAAGCAAGGAATTCAATAAAAATAGGAATTCTTGCTTCCTTACCATATACTAGTTTATATGGAGAAATAGTAATTGATATTTTATAGGTAATCATGTCAATGTATAGAGCTAACTTTAATTTGAGATGACATGATCTCTGATTGTCTTCTACAATCCTCCTAATGATATTCAACAAATTCTTGTTGGTAGACTTAGTAAGGCCATTTCCTTGTGTATAATAGTTTGATGAGGTACTGAGAAAAATACTATGTTGAACTGCCCACTGGTTGATCTTAGATCCTACAAAAGCCATAGCATTATTAGAAATTATAGTTGAAGGGACCCCAAATCTAGTAAGTAAACCTTCATAGAAGTCTAAAACACTAGTTTCATTAGCTTCTTTTAATGATACTCCCTCTATCCATTTGGTAAAATAATCTATGGTAGTTATGATCCACTTATGTCCTAAGGTTGATGGAGGGTTAATAACACCAATAAATTCTAATCCCCATTAGACAAAGGGTTAATTAACTAAAATTGGTTGGAGAGGTAAGGCTTCAAGTCTCACTTTTCTAACAAACATGGAGCACTATCTACATTTCCTAATACATGCATGGAAATCACCAAATAAACTTGGCCAATAATACCCACTTCTCATGATCTTAAGAGCTATAATCCTGGCTAAGTAATGTCCTCCACTATGTCCATCATAGAATTACTCAAGTAACTTTTGTGTTTGACCTAGTTTTATGCATCTTAACAGTATACCATTGATATCCTTTTTAAATAATAAATTATCAATAAGGAGAAAAGGAATTGACTATAATCTAAAATATCTCCTCTTTAAAGGAATGAGATGAAAAGGATAAATACCATCTTGTAGATATCTTACCATATCTTGAAACTAGTCAAAAGTTAAGCCCTGATTAATTGCAAGTTATTGATCATTTGACACCATAACCTGTTCATTAGACTCTTGCAAGTCTTGGGCTATATGTTCACAGAGCCCTTTGCCTCTAACCAGATTTGTGACTTTGATCTCAATGTCATATTCCATGACCTTGGTTATCCAACCAGCTCTTTTGTCACTTATATCTTTGTTTAGAAGAAAGTCTTTGACACTTGGATGTGCAACCATCAAATGCATATTATTATTATTATTGGATAGAAAGTACCTAAAGTTTTTAAGAGACCTTATAACTAAAAGAACATTCTTCTCAATAAAAAATAGCTTGTTTTTTATTCTTCTAATCCTTGAATAAAAAAGGCTATTAGTTGCTCTAAATTCTCTTTATTCTATTGCATGAGAATCCCTCTCTTGGGCATGACTAGACTCTAACTATATTTGATCTTTGTAACCTTTGTAGACACTAAAAATCTACACACCTATGATTCTAAATGTCTAAATAGATCTAGAATTAACCATGTACCCTCTTAGGCCCAACTGACACCTATCATCCCTAAACTAACCAATCTACACTTAGTTTTACCTAGCTGAGTAACCCTAACCTTCAGAACCCTATACTTGTGGACCCTAACCATCAATGGTTAGGGTGACCATCAAAGGTCAGCCTTGGGAACCCCTAACCATTGACAATTAGGATTCACCTTTTTAACAAGATCATGCAAACTCTATTGACCCTTTTCTAAATATAACTTGTCTAATTTGTGTTGCAAGACTTTACATGCATGAATTATATTTAGAAGACCCAGTTACAACTTCACTTCCACCTCTTACTTATGCCTATAAGAGAGAGAGGCTTGGGAGGTCAAATCCATTTACAATTATTATCAAGATCTCAAGCATTCAAGATTTTTATTTTTTAGGTCAATTAGGTCACCTAGCATCATCAACATTATCAAGCATTATCAACCATCTTATTAAGAGCTAACTTGACATTATCTCTCAACCAAGCTTTTAGGTACCATTACTCTGCTAGAATCAAGCCAGATTCCACCAATAGGCTAACTACATCAACCACCCACCCAGCTGACTTCTAGTAAGACAAGTACTTATTTATCAATATGCATGTGCTTTTATTCCATTTTGTAATCAACCTATCCCTTACCCAACTCTCAAAATTCATCTATGAAATCCCATCTCCTTTTGGTGATTAAACCTAGAATTCCACAGTCAACCACTGATGGTTGGACACTAATCACCGATGGTCAGGCTAACCATTGATGATCACCTCAACCACTAACGGTCACCTATGGTAGAAAAACTAGCAAGCTGATTTGGCCCACCTACACCCAATCAAATTTGATTTTCTATGCTTTTGACCATTCATAGGACCCCTTTTGATTTTTTAAAGCATACCCCAACCCATTATCACTAGTATTTATTAGTTTATCACTAATTAGATCATTTCTAGTCTACTTTTCTAGCAAACATTTTTGTACTCAATTTCAATACCTTTTAATTATTGATGCAATTATCTTATTTTTAGTTTATCAACTTGATTGTTTAAAACATATGGATTGATATCCCCTAAGGAAGTTCTCACTTTCAGGATCTATCTATCACTAGGAAATCCACCCAACTATCTATCTAACAAACAAGTTTTCTTTAGTGTTGTCTTATATACAAGTCTTCCTCCCAAGCCAAAGAGGATCTCTTTATAATATTTTGATTTGACATGTGTGCATAAACAAACACATTTTTCAACCACACCCATATTGAGTTTTTTTTCTCTCTTTCCTAGAACTTAAACAAAATTTACATAAAACATTGTGGCATGCCTATTGGGACATAGATTCTTTACTTACGTTTTCTTTGCATTTGTATGCTCTTCTCTCTATCTATGCTCATAATTGAAACTAAAATTTTTTTGGGATTAAAATTGATTGCATCTATTGCTTTCTTTTAACATTAGTTCACTTTGAATTAAAGCACAATAATCTTATTGTATCATCACCTTTTTTTTCACACACTAGTTAGACCACTTTCATCAATCAAACATCAAAATAATTTGAGACAAGGCTCAACTAGGATTTCATCACCTAGTGGTCACCTTACCCATTCTTGGTGATCCAACTGAGAGGTCATTACCAAGGGGAGAACCAACTCAACTCTCTAGTTGAGTATAAAATTTGGATATCAATATATATTGGCTAAGCACCTGACATTCTTATCATTATGGGACTGTGAAGTGAGGGGGTAGGCCCCAATACCAAGCCATGTATTAGAATTAATACAAATTATTTTTACCACCTAAACAACCTAAAACCAACCATAAACTACTTTTATAAGACATGATCTATAAGTCAAATTCTATCACACATACTCATAAACTAAGGCATAATCCAAAATTGAGATTAAAACTAACATCTAGGCTTAAACGTACTTCAAAGTGTGTGTCTAGATTGCCTGGATCATTTTCTTCCCTTCTTCTTTGAGTGGTGAGTTTGTTCTTGTTTTCTTGCATGGTTCTCACTCATCAGCAATGAAGAGACCTAGTAGAACAAAACCCATCATTTAAATCAAACTCTTCTACCTCCTCATCTATAGAGTACGTCTCCAAGTTAGAAGATTCACCTCATCCATTAGGAAGCCCTACTTTCCCTTGGGTATTTTCCCAAGGAGACATAGATTTTACCACTTTTATAGATAACAATCCAATTGCCCTTCAGCACTATCTTAACACCTCTTCACACTATATCTTAGTTTTAACTCCACCTCAGGATCCTCCTTATGGCATGCCATCCCACCTTATGAAGGGTATCCCTATTTCTGTGGTCTCCACCCAACCTATGACCACCCATGCATCTTCATCTACTAACCCCTTTGATGCTACAATTGAGAACCAACATATCTAACCAACTATTACCCTTACACCTTCCACCCCTACTAATGACTCTTTTACCTTGGGGATAACCCAATAATTGACCCATCATACCCCACTTGTAGCTGGAGCACCCACCACTAGCATTACCAACCTCCCCTTTATCAAACCTAACCCACTGGTCAATACCCTTTTACCAAGATTAGGGGTATCTATCCCTTTTACCTCGCCACCCCTTAGAACAAAGGTTACTACCCCACCTCTTATCACCAACCTCACTACCACCCATGGCCAATCTATAGGGACTTCTCAAAAGTTACCCATTGTACCCAATCTAGGATACATCCTTAATCCACAAGGGTATCTACCCATTACCTAATTACCATATTCTACCTAACCTACCCAACCTCTTGCATCCACATTCTAATATGTGATAGCCTCTCAAACACCAAACAATTACCAATAAGTTTTCTAACCTCAACCACAATATCACCCTTACAATCCTTTTGGTGCACCACCTCAAACCAACCTAATGAAATTCTTATGGACAATATGACCAACCTTGAGTAATCCATTTTAGGGGCTCATAACATCCTATCCTATGATTAGATTTTTAATGAACCTAGTAATCCTTTTGTCCCCATCAGACCTTACCCTCCTTAATGGGAGCTTCCAAAATTTACCAAATTTCAAAGCAAGGAGGACCCCCAACAACACTTTAAGGATTTTAGGCATGCATGCTACCTAATTTATTATGATGATGCCCTTCTCCTCTTAACCTTCCCCATGTCTTTATCCAGTCCAACACTTGATTGGTATAGTGCCCTTACCAAGAATTACATCTTTTCTTTGACCCAACTAGCACAAGTCTTCTTGGATCAATTTTCCATTAACATTTCCAAGAAGTTCTCTATCACAGAACTCTATTCTATCAGGAAATTTGATAATGAGTCGATTGCCATTTTTTTCACTCATTAGAGAATCTTGATTAATTATATTTCATTTTCCCTACCTCAACCTGAACTTATAGAAATTTTCACTTGAGCTTGCACCAAACATATATCTTCTACACTGCATGTCTAAAGATTCAGAACCTTTGATGAGGATTTTACCATAGCACCTAAGCTATAAAATTGGGCCATGGATGAGGATAAATTGAAGTTAAAAAACAAGAACTCCACCTTCAAGACCAATGAAACCTCTTCCTCTAAATTAGGCAACCAAGCCAATACTAGAACCAAGACCAAGGGAACCATGAATGTCATCATTCTTAAAACTACCCCTCCACCCAATATCAATCAATAAAATTCTCCCATTACTTCTAATAAAAATACAAGGAACCCAAACTGAGGCAACCAAAAATAATTTCCTCCACTTGGAGAATCTTATACCTCGGTTCTAAAAAATCTACTAAAATCTAACCTTCTACAACTTACACCCATTAAACCTCCCCAGTAGTTTGATTCTTCTCATCCAGCACCTGCTTGGTATAATGAGAACAACCTTTGTGATTTTCATTGGGTGATTAGACATGATGTCAGCTGATGTAATACTTTCAAGAATATTGTTCAGATTCTTATCGACAAAGGGGAACTCATATTGGATAATACCAATGCCTCTCAAAATTAATTTATTAACATCTTCAAGAAACCTTTCCCCAACCATGCCCTTGGAAAAAATGAGGACATACCAACCAAATGCTCTCATGATGCCCACACAGTCAATATGGTTCATAATACACCTACCCATGAGGACCCAATCACTCCACCTACCTATTGTTAAGCATGGGATATACTGAGAGGGGGGTGAATCAGTATATCATATATCTTATAAAACTTTCCTTTAACAAAATTCCACTTAATCAAATATTCAAGATATGAAATAAAACTCAAACAATAAACACCACATAAGATAGAGAGAGACACCAGATATAATGTGGAAACCCGATGTGGGAAAAACCACGGAGAACAATTTCAATTATATGAATGAGCACAAACCCAAACAATATTTGCAAGCGAAGCTTGCAGGATCACCATACCCCTTTGTTGAGCACCAACCCAGCTACTATTTGTGAGCACAAACCCATAGGAGCACCAACCCCTTTGTGTATACCACACACCTATCTCTCAATGTTGTTATCTCAACAAATGATAGATCAATACAACATCTCTTTCCTCTCTCTCACCTTTTCTCTTCTAAGCTAGATATAATAAATACAAATCATATTCATCTCTCACAATTTCTCTTCTAAGCTAGGTATTACAATATCAAATCAACCTCTCTCTTCCATATTACAAATGGCTTCTCAAGCCTTTATTTATAGCTTTCCAAATGACCTTTGGCCTTCCCCCTTTGTGACCCTTCAATCCTCATGGAAAATGGTGCCAAACTTGTATGAACCTTCATATTCTTGCCTTTGAAAAGTCATGTGGTGACCCTTCATGACCAAAAACTTCCTTCCATCTTTTGTCCTCATCTTGGTGACTTTTCGTATTCCTTAAAGTGTCCCTTCATGAGAAATTGCGCCCTTACTCTTTTGTCTTCACTTGGTGACTCTTGAAATTCCCCAAGATGACTCTTCATGGGAAAATGTGTCCCATCCTTATTTTGTCTTTATCCCATGGCTCTTTGACTTCTCCATGGGCCCTTATTTTGTCTCATATGCAACCAAAATATATTCATTAATATTAAATAAATATTAACTCATATTAGCCAGGATATATTTATTACAAACAATATCAAATGCAATGGGGCCTTTATCACCAATAATGCTAGACCTTTGACATCAATGACAATATTTCCAATAATCTCCCCCTTTGTCATTGATGGTAACCTCAATCCTAAAACTGCCACATCCTATCACTTGCACATACCGTCATCTAAAAACATATAGTAACTCCCCCTTACTGTAGTAACATGTACCTATTCCTTGTACCTATTTTTGCACCTATACCTATACCTATTATTCTCCCCTTTTGACATCAATGGCAAAGGGCCTACCTAGAGCTAACACTTAGCTCCCCCTCAACTGATGATGAACATCAATGGTAGGAAGTAATAAAAATTACTCCCAACTCCTCTTATATGTCTTTGAGAAGATATTTGATTAAAACATTACCTGTCCTTTTGAGAATCTACAATCAACTCATTTGAATATTTTCTTCTAATCTCACAACCTTCTGCATGAAACTTTAAGGTGTATCCTTGATCACATATTTGACTTTCACTCAAAATATTATGCTTATAAAACATTCATAGCTTTGGTTCTACTAATATCTAAACTTAAAATACCTTTTCTAGCTATCCTGACAGTGGTTTTATCTTTGAATTTCACTATGCCACCATTGATCTTCTTTACTCTTATCTCCTATCATATGCCTTGAACATCCACTATCAACTAACCATGGCTGATCTTTATTTCTTACATGCAAAGTTGTTTGCACCAACATAGAATCTTTAGGTTGTTTCTTCTGCCATGAACATATATGACCCTTCTTGATGAATGGAGCTTTGAAACTCTGATCCTTCTTCATTGAATCTGCATGAGTATTCTTTTCCTTCTTTCTAAAACTATTAGCTCTTTTCAACATTATAATTTCTTATGACCATAATCATTTGAAACACTGCATATGCAAGAATCATTCTAATAGCCTCAAACCATAATATTGATGCAAAATGTTCTTCAAAAATCTATTCCCTCAAAAGATATACAAATTAATCTATCAACTCACCTTCTTGTCATGCAACATATCCAAGACCCAATAGCATCCACCATGCTTCAATTTTTCTTAAAAGTGTCTCCTTGAATCCTAGAAGAGACACCCCACACAATAGGGTTCTAGAAATAAATCTCAGGAGATTCCCACATCTCCTCTGTTTCTTCCTTGATCTTGTTATGTTTTTCTTTTAGAATCAATTTAATCATGTCTAACCTTTTTGATTTACTAACCTTATCATTTATGATGTTTTTTTTTCTCAAATTTTGAAACTATCTTATCTTGACAAAGCTCATGCTCAAATGTAACAAGAGATTCTACACAATCCTTTTTATCTGATTCTTTATCTACTATAGCAAGTAATTCATTTTCACTCTTAAACTCAACCTAATCAACCTTTACTATTTTAGGCCTCCAAACCTTAATTTGACTCTTCTCATATCTTTTAGGGGATCTGTAACCTTTGACATACTTTGAAGATCTCTTTACTTTATTTTGACATAATTTAGCAATATGGCCAACCTTATGACAACAAAATCAAACAATATTTCTCATACCTTTTTCTTGAATGTGACCGAGATCTCCCTTTGACTGATTGCTTCTTCTCATACAGTCTCTTTCCCTATGACCAACATGATGACAAACAAAACAATGGCCATGAAAATAATTTGAAAACTTAAAAGCATTGGGCTACCTGATCAGTTTCTTTGATTTGCCTGCATCCTTCTTTCCTTGGACTAATATTTCATGATCTTTCTCAACCTTGATTATAAGCTTCTCATGGTTATCCTTTAAAGAACCTAAATCAACCTTCAACTGATTACACTCTTCTTCTTTTGATGTTGAAATTGAATTTTCAACCTCTAACTGATTCTTAATATCCTAAATAAATATCTTATTTTCTTTTACTTCTATAGCCAACTTAGAATCCAAGATACACACCTTTTCCTTAAGAGCCTCAACCACAGATTTCAACTCTTGATTCTCCTTATTTAGTTGTTTGGCCATTTTATGCTTTTCTTTGATCTACCTTCAAGTTGTTAAACCCTTTCTAAAGGAACCTGCTCTGATACCAATTGTTAAGCATAGGATATACTGAGAGGGGGGGTGAATCAGTATATCATATATCCTATAAAACTTTCCTTTAACCAAATTCCACTTAATCAAACATTCAAGATATGCAATAAAACTCAAACAATAAACACCACACAAGATAAAGAGAGACACCAGATATAATGTGGAAACCTGATGTGGGAAAAACCATGGAGAACAATCTCAAGTATATGAATGAGCAAAAACCCACACAATATTCACAAGCCAAGCTTGTAGGAGCACCATACCCCTTTGTTGAGCACCAAACTAGCTATTATTTGTGAGCACCAACCCACAAGAGCACCAACCCCTTTGCTGAGCACCAATGCAGCAACAAGTCGTGAGCACCAACCCACAGGAGCACCAACCCCTTTGTGTATACCACACACCTATCTCTCAATGTTTTTATCTCAACAAATGATAGATCAATACATCTCTTTCCTCTCTCTCACCTTTGCTCTTCTAAGTTAGATATAACAAATACAAATCATATTCATCTCTCACAATTGCTCTTCTAAGCTAGATATTACAATATCAAATCAACCTCTCTCTTCCATATTACAAATGGCTTCTCAAGCCTTTATTTATAGCTTTCCAAATGACCTTTGGCCTTCCTCCTTTGTGACCCTTCAATCCTCATGGAAAATGGCGCCAAACTTGTATGACCCTTCGTATTCTTGCCTTTGAAAAGTCATGTGGTGGCCCTTCATGACCAAAAATGCCCTTCCATCTTTTGTCCTCATCTTGGTGACTTTTCGTATTCCTTAAAGTGTCCCTTCATGATAAATTGCACCCTTACTCTTTTGTCTTCACTTGGTGACTCTTGGAATTCCCCAAGATGACTCTTCATGGGAAAATGTGTCCCATCCTTCTTTTGTCTTTATCCCGTGGCTCTTTGACTTCTCCATGGGCCCTTCTTTTGTCTCATATGCAACTAAAAATATATTCATTAATATTAAATAAATATTAACTCATATTAGCCAAGATATATTTATTACAAATAATATTAAATGCAATGGGGCTATTATCACCAATAATACTAGACCTTTGACATCAATGACAATATTTCCAACACCTACTCTTTCCCCACCTCACCTACCAATGTGATGGGGTCACCTTGCACTCCTTTAAAGACCCAAACCATGGAGGATCTTTTCTCCCTAGCTATACTCATAGAAGTGTTGGAATCATCACATATTACCTCAACTAGCACATCTAAACAAATAAACATCCCTAATCAACCACCTCTACCAATTATAAAATAAATTTCCACACCTATGGACATCATCCTTAGAGAAGTGGCTCTACTAGCACCTCTAATGGAAGACCTATCTATCCCAAGCCTACCTTCCTCACCTTAGGAAATCAACTAACCTAACAACCATCCTCCTCAACCTATAAATTTATTTGTTGCATCCACTACACATGGATTAGGACCAACACACAAACCCTTTTCCATATTAGTATGAAAATTGGAATTTTCCTTAAAACCAAACATGGATCGAAAGAATTTTTGGAAACATTTAGGGCTTCCCTCCTTTAACAAACTTGAACCTTATATCATGCCTCTAACCAACCAATCCATCATCTCTCCATCGCCTCTTAAACCAATCTAAACTTCTCATAACCCCTTAACTTCTCAATCAACCAAAACATCTACCACCCACCAACCAAACCTTTTAAAACTCTTGGTGCCTTCACTACTAAGAGTTTGGTTCACCCATCCTTGAAAGTAGACTTAACTTCACCTAAGCTTATACCCAAGTCTCGACCTAAACCAGCCAAGAGGATGAAAACATTAAAGGGATGCATGATTGAGACTCTGCCTCCCTCTACCTTGCCCTCTATCTTAGGGCCTCACCCTTCCACTTTGCTTAAAAATTAACCCCATTTAAACATGTGTCACCTACTACCATTGATTACACCATCACATTTATTATTTGATACACCAGTCCTTCCCAGATTATAACCAGTCAGACCATCAAACTTGGCCACCCTAACTACCAACATACCTAGACCAAAACCATCAACTAAAAACACCACCTTACCCAAACCATCTCTCACCAAACCTATTTATACCAACATGCTCATTTTACCAACCCAAACCATGAGCCCAAAACCTTTCTTACCTCTAGAATAATCTTATGCATCTATTCTTCAAATATTAGTGCACACCTCCTTCCTCACATTACCTCCCATCAGAGCTTTCGATCCTTTTGGTTCAAATCCAACTTGGTATAATGACCATCAAATCTACTCCTATCATAAGACACCTGAGCATGATATACATAATTTCAAAGCTCTCCAATTCATTATCCACCAAATATATGATGAGGATGATCTTTTGGTAGATGACCTTCCATCAATTCCTTTACCATTACACCCAACAACCAGCCACCAATATATTCATAATCCCCCACTCCCACCTTAGAGTGATAGAGAATCTACCCAACCCCCCATCACACATTGCCCCTCTATCCATATAATTAATGTGGTCACATGATCACAACAAAAGGATAAAGGGAAAGCCAAAGTGTCCATTTCATGGACATACCCACCAACTCACCTTATACCAAACTAGATCCAAACCTCCACATCTATAGTTAAGCCCAAAATCACCATCTTAGGTACTTCAGAGGATAACCCCTCTAAATCCATTGGGAGGGCCATCCTTTAAAAACTTCACTATAACCCTACTAAAATAAGCCTCTATGAGCATTTCCACCTCACCTCACCATCATCAAGCCATGATTGAGGCTATACAGGCCATTGAGGTTAGACCAGGAGACTCCTAGCCTATAGAGGTATTCATTGGTATGCTCCATCTCTCCACCCTTGTTACCTTCAAGGACTTAGAGATACCTTCTATCCACCCTAAATACCTGAATCCCCATCTCTTTATTATATCCTACATCAACCAAACCCACATAAAATGGGTTATGATCGATGGGGGGCTAGTAACAACATCATCTCTTCCCATGCCTATGAGTAACTCAAGCTACTAGATAATTTCATGTCCTAAACTTTGGTCATCCTTAGATCCTTTAATGATACCATGACCACTACGTAAGGAACCATCATCCTTCATATTTGTCTAGGACCTCACACGCTCCTTGAACTCTTCTATGTGGTTGAAGGTGAATTCTAGTACAATGTTTTTCTAGGGAGACCTTAGAGCCAGATTATGGGTTGTGTACCTTCCACCTCCATCATTTTGTCAAGTTTGAAAATTAAGGTCAAGTTATTACCATAAAAGATGACCTAGCCCTTTTTTAGCATGCAATATGACCTACTAGCCTAATGACATTGTTTTACCTCCATCCAATGCACTACAAATAACCACCATCAAGCCCTCACCCATGGAATTTGAAGTCATTAATGCTTCTCCTTCCATTGAGGCCTCTACTAATTCATCTATCCCTATGGACTAGATATCCATCATTGATCCTTTTGATCCTACATTTTAATGCCTTACCCTTTGAGAATATAGTCTCCTCACCCTTGATGCCCTCCTTACTCCCCAAGAATATAGGAAACTCAACTACCAACTAGGTTATGACCCCAAAATTATAGCCATTACCATCTTATGGCCTCTAAGATATCAAACCCACTTTATCTATGGGGGAATTGACAAACCACTTAATTCTACCATCACTCCCTCTCCACCTCAACCATTCACCTCTACCTTCTCTTATTTGGAAAAATAGACTTCACAAAAATATACCTTCACAGATGTGATTGGAAGGGATTTGGTTTGGGATAATATGAACATGACCCACACATGTTGACCTTGATTAAGACCTAAAATCCTCACCAAAATCATGGCCTCAGCTTCATTTTACTCAATAAGAAGAATCCAAACAAACTACCCCTACCATTGTTGAAGAACAAACCCCTTCCTCACCAACACCCCCTCCACCTATAGGTGAGGATGAGGACATCATCCTACCTAAATTTTTTTTCTCAACATGATTACCATCAACCCCATAACTTATCAAAATGAAGGGGAACCTATATCCATCCCTTTAACCCATCTTGAACTCATGGGAGAAGACTCTCCTACTATTCACACTATCCAATTCTAAGATGATGATTCAATTCTCCCCTACCTTGGTGCACCTAATTCCTCCATCCATAAATCCTTAATTTTAGATACCTCAACCATGTTGAATGAATCTACCATGGATATAAACTTGGGAACTCTAAATAACCCCCATGTAATCAATCTTAGCCAAACCCTCACCCCTGAGGAACTACATGACTTATTTATCTTTTTCCAAGACTACAATATTGTATTTTCTTGGTCATATATTGATATTCCTAGTATTGACTTGAATATTTACACTCACAACATCATAACCAATCATGATATGAAACCTATCAGACAAAAATTTCACTGAATGCATCCTCGCATAGCCCTCCTTGTCAAAGAAGAGCTTCAACACCTCCTTTCTATCAACTTTATTCAACCCATTGATTATCCCCAATGGGTTTTGAATATAATACCTATCACCAAAGCCATAGGGGGACTACATATCTATGTGTAATTTTGTGATCTCAACCTCACCTACCCAAAGGATGCCTTTCCTCTACCCAGTATTGACCAACTTGTTGATCTTATAGCAGGCCATGAGATGTTGTCTCTCATGGATAAATTCTTGAGTTATAATCATATTTTAATTACCCTAGAAGATCAACACACAACTTACTTTATCACCCCATGGGGGAATTTATATTAAAAAATCATGCCCTTTGGTCTTAAGAATGCTGGTCTAACCTACCAATGTTCCATGACCTATATTTTTCATGACCTTATCCATATAATCATTGAAGACTATATGGATGACCTTCTTGGGAAGTCTAAGTTTTTCAAAGGCCATTTAACCATTCTCAAGATTATATTTTAGTGACTTATCCACTATCACATTTGCCTCAATCCTAAGAAATGTATTTTGGGGTCTTGTCAGGCAAACTTCTTAGCTTCATCATTTCCCTTTGAGGAATTGAGGTTGATCTAGCCAAAATCAAAGCCATCTTCAAGATGCTACCTTAAACCAATATTAAACAACTTTGTATCTTATAAGGGAAGCTTCAATCCATTCATCACTTCATCTCCCAGCTCATCGATCAATATCAACCCTTCCACCACATCTTGAAAAAGGACACCTCTTTCAAGTATAATGTTCATTGTTAAAAGGCCTTTGATGCACTCAAAGAGTACCTATCCTTACACCTCCTAAGGATGGCCAAAATTTCTACCTCTATATCTCTGCCACAAACCACTCCCTAGGGGTGATGCTTTCCCATCAAGATGAACAACATAAAGAGCAAGCCATCTATTAAATTAGACACACACTTATTGAATATGAAACTCAATACACACATACTGAGAAACTATGTTTGGCCCTAGTTTTCATGGCCAAAAAAATTACCACTACTGTCTTAACCACAAAAAAAATTCATAACTAATATTGACCCCCTCAAGTACATGCACTCCAAACCATATCAAAACCAATGTATGGCTAAGTAACTCATGTTTTTAGCTAAGTTTGACCTTGAGTTCCTCTAGTAGAAATCAATCAAGGGGTAGGTCATTGCTGACTAACTGGCTGAGGCACCCCTAGAAAATAACCAACCTCCTCCTCTTGAGTTTCTAGATGAGTCTATCACAAGCCTGTCCTAAGTAGATTTTACCAATCAAGTAACCATGTTTTTTAATGGTTCCAAATGTCAATGTGGTGGGGGAGCTAGTATCATCCTTGTCCCCCTTATTGGTGAACCACTTCCTTTTTCTTTTAAACTTAAATTTGAATGTACCAAAAATGTGATTGATTATAAATCCCTAGTAATAGGTCTCCAAACTGCCTTAGCCCTAGGAGTCTAAATAATCAATATCTTTGGTGACTCCCAACTTGTGGTTAACCAAGTCATCAGCGTTTACCAGTGTAATAATGAGGTTTTACAACTGTACAGACAACTAGTTATATAAATTTTAGCATCATTTAAACACTATCATATCCAAACCACCCCATGATCTACTAAAAAATTTGTAGATACCATGGCTTCACTTGCCTCTTAGATCCCATCAACACCTTCTAACTCTAAACTATTAATCATTGTCCATTGCCTCACTAAACCCTCCTATACCAAGTCAAACACTCCATCCATATTTAGTGTGGAGGAGATCTTACTTGAACTTTGGTATCTGTAAACCTTCAACTACCTTCACCTTGGCATAGTTCCCTCTAGCCTCTCTAGGAATACCTATTAGATGTTTATTCAGAGCACATCCCATTATACCATTATGGGAGGAATTCTCTATAAGAACGGTTTTGATGGCCTCTTATTCCATTGCCTTCATGGTCTAGAATCCTTTCATGTTATTAAAGAGATACATGAGGGTATCTGTGGGGGCCATTTTAGTGGACTCATTGTAGAAAAATGTATCCTTTGCTTGGGCTTCTATTGGCCCACCCTTAACCAAGACTGCTATGATTATGTGAAAAAGTGTGTCAAGTGTCAATAACATGATAACTTACATCATGCACCAAGCAATATCCTTCATGTTTTCATAGACTTTTGGCCTTTTTAATAATGGTTTCTTGGCCTTATTGGTGAAATCAACCCCCACTCTTCATAATGACATCATTCTATCATTACCACAACTAAATATTTTACCATATAGGTGGAGGCTATTCCTCTTGTCTCGATGAAGGTTGAAAATATTGTTGAATTCATCACCCACCATATCATCTACCATTTTAGTTTTCCCTATAATATCATCACTAATAATGATAAATCCTTCAAAAATAAACAATTTTGAGACCTTTGTGACGTATTTGGTATTAAACTTAGCTTTTCATCACTTTATCATCCACAAATAAATAGATAAGTTGAAGCCTCTAATAAAACCCTTAACAACATGCTTACCAATGTTAATGCTTCAGGTTAAGGTTGGCACTTGTACATCCCTTTGACCTTATGGTCATATTGCATTAGCATCCAAACCCCTACATGTGCTACACCTTTTTCACTTATGTTTGGAGCTGAGGTTGTATTGCCTCTTGAAGTCCAAATAACTTCTCTTTGCATATCTTTGCAAGACCTTGTTTTAGAAAATGATTATCTTCTAGAATGTTTAGCTCAACTTAAGCTACTTGATCAACATAATTTGGCCACTCTTTCCCATCTTTATGTCTATCAAGAATGAGTCAAATGAGCCTATAATAAACACCTAAAAGTATGAGAATTCAATATTGGAGATCTTGATCTCAAGGAAAATCAATATGTAACTAATATGGAGAAAAGCAAAAGTGGTGAATTTACTTTCAATTGGCTAGGACCCTACATCATCACCCATTAGTATGGATCATGAGCTTATCATTTGTCCTCTTTCAAAGGAAAACTAGAACTTGAGCCTCTCAATGCTTTGCATGTGTCCCTTCTATTGTTAGATAGGGATCACAATCATCATTTATCTAACTTAAGCTCATCCCTTGCAAACCACATTCATTTTCCTTTTTTTAGGGGCAACCGACTAAAATTGAATCATGTGATTATTTATCACAATTATATCTTAATATTAAACTATGAATATCATATTTATATCTATGGCATGATTCTCATAGCACTTCCCATCTCTTTGAGATCGGTTCCTATGGTCATTGCCACCTATACCTCTCTTTCACCCATTAAACCTTCATGTCATCTTAGTTTTGCCTTCATAAAGGTAATCTATTGAGAAGGTATGAGCAATTCTATGTCAAGAAAAATCAAATAAAAATAAAAGGTATATCAAATAGTAAAAATAAATCATGGGTCATTCTTAGCATTCACAGACTGTTCCCTTGAAGGATAGCTATTAAAAATCAACTGAAATTGCCAAATGTAAGGTGGACTACTCCATTAAAGCACAACTATCAAAAGTATTTGAACTAAGCACATGAACTTAGATCACTCCCTTGAAGGATGGTTGGATAAAGCATTGGTCAAAGATATCAATTTCTTGGAAGCTTCCCACATTGATCAACTTCTATAACCCCCCATCAAAAAGAAAATATAAAAGCAAAGCAAGAGAAGAAGAATTTTGAAAGCCACAATCAGATTTCATAACAAAAATAATCTTGGAAAGTCATAAGTGGCTCTCCTTAGTAGACTTCCCACATCGATCAGTCTATGCTTCATATATAGACATAGACTTGTTTATACTACCTCTTTATACACCTACAGAAAAGGCATACTAGTCTCACTAATGGTTCCAATTTCACCCATTCTCCCTCCAAATAGCATATGCATGAGACCATGATATTAATTGACACAATGTTATTAGGATCCCTATCTATCAACCTAAGCAAGCTAATGCAAATAATCTGAAAGAATTATTTTCAGTAACCCAATATAATTTTGGGTTTTGTGTTGGTCTTTACTAATGAAAAGGCATCATGTTATTTTTCTTATATTTTATTAGTTTATGTAAGACTATCACTATGAACATGAATAATAAACATCACATCAAAAATATGAACATCATGAGTTATGTCAATAAGCAACAAAATCTATCCATCAATGAGTCAAACACAATGTAAACATATCATATCAAACCATGAACATCAATCACATCATAAACCATAACCATTTCACTACACAATCACAAGCATAAACCAAATAGTTGAGCCAAATATCAGGGCATATAGTATTTCCCATTTCACCCATATAACCATATATAAATTCATAACATATATCCATCCATAACATATCCTATCACAACCATAAGCATAATTAGAACATCATATGTCTAAGCTATTGAGTATAACATCATAAACATGAACCAAAGTGATAAGCCATAATCACAAACCATACGCAACTATCATATATAACATCATAAACACCCATCATATACATTAAATAATCAAAAAATAATACATGTCCTAATGTGTCAGCTCTCTCTCAAAACATATAAATCTCATTACATCATCACAGAGGCTGGTATCAAAATAATACATCAAAATAACATATCTCAACATAATCATGGGCCTACACCACTGCCACTATCCCCATCTATGCCTGCACCTATACCTAGTGGTGCTCCCCTTGGGACCCCTATCTATCCCACTATAGAAACCCACTAACTTGGAGTAGTTGTCGATGGCCCACCAGCCAAGCTCACTATGTACTTTACATACCTCACAACTTGGGGTAGTTGGTTTAATACCACTACTTCATAATATATGGGCTCTATAATAGTAGCTAGATAGCATGTTCATGACACTATGTTGATGACCCTCTTGCTACTACTGAACCTACCCTATCCCTTTATCTAAGTATATCTCTATCACTTATAATGATGGTGAGATGACCCTATAATGCTTGAATCTAGCCCTATACTATGGCCACCTATCTTTTCAAAGCCTATACCTGAGCCTAAGCCATGGCCAATACTACCCTTACCTATCCACCCTGGCCAATTAGATATATAGCCATTGATTACAATCCTCTATCATCCCCACCTACATTTATAACTACATATATAGACTAGTACCAAGCAATATATCTATCTATATAAACTACATCATCTATGAGAGCCCTAATAGGAAGCTCCTCAAACCCACCATCTAAAACTATGTGAATAAGTCAGGGCACTGGTAACTAAACCTCTAAGTCCTACCTCTTATACCATGGATGTGGACCTAGTACACCCTATAACAAGCCAAACTAGCACTACACCAAGTTTAATAGAATCAACTCAACCTCACCCTCTTACTATCCCACTATCCACATGTAACTCTGTATAGTGAGGGTCTCCCTCTTGTAGCCTACCCATATAGAGAACTGTAAGTATGGTCTCTATGTGATGTTTGTAGCTACTAATCCCCTTAGGGCATCCCTAAACCACTCAGAATCATGTGCTCCACCCCTAGCCCCCAATGCAATGTAGTTTTCCCTCCATCTCATAAAACCGATAGGGAATTCTAGCTATGTGTACCCCACCCAAAATAATCCCATAGGCCTCAATACCTAGATGTGCTCATAGGCCCAGAAGTGTAGAACCATGCCCATGCTAATACCATATCTCTTATGGTTCTTGAATCCCCATAAATCTCTATAAATCTAAATAAGCAACACTGGGACCCACCCAAATATGGTCCTCCCAATCAATATCTCAACCAAAACCTCCAATAGTACATAAGGGAATCTCCCACTACTATAATTTAGGAGCCTAAAGAAAGTAACCATGATCATCAGCATCATCATAAGTCTCCTCTCCTTGGGAGCCCTCTCATATAATGTTGTGTAGTTGAACCCTCCAAAGTGCTAATGGATCTCGTCATTGTCATCTCCATATAGATACTCAACATACTCATCCTACTCCTCATGTTTAATCTAGTAGATTAAATCACCATGAAGTGGGAGATGAGTGATCTTATGAGCATCCTCTAGGAGAATAGTCATCTCCTTAGTTGACAACAAGAAGGTGTTAATAGAGGGATCCCATATCTTAATGAGTGCTACTATCATAGATGTATCCCTAGGCATGTATTTTTAGGGTCTCATCCCTCCTATCCCTAATGCCTCCATATGGGCCCAATTATCAATAGTCATCCCCTTAATTAGTATAGGGAAGATCTATGGCATATGGTCATGCATCTGTATCTACTCCTGAGCCTACACCAAATCAAAATTCTTTATTTAAACCCCAATTAATCTCATCTATCCCATATTTTGAAAATACACCCCTAACCCTAACCTATTTAACCTATTCATAGTCATACTCCATTTAACCCTTATACCCAACCTATCAGGCCAAACTTTAGGTCTACCCATTTCACTTTAACCTCAAACAATGCTTAAACACTTAGCATCTTTTAAATAATCCTACCTTGTCATGGATAACCATAATGGTCATGCTCATTATTGATGGTTTCAGACCCCTAATTATTAGGGTGTTGATCATCGATGATTATGTCTAACCATCAATGGTTATCTATGGGTGTTCCATAGCCAAAACACCCAAACCTACTAGGACCTAAACATGGACCTAATTTAGTAAACACCTAACCTAAACACTCTACCCAGCTAGCCTACCACCCAATCACACACCTACCCTATCAATTTGATTTTTTACCCACCCCATTTGACCAAAACCCCCAAAACCCTACCTAGGGCATTTAGGCCCAAATAACTATCTTGTAGTCCTCTCCCCCAAGAAAACACAAACAATAATAAAATCACACCTAGCTATCAATTTAGTGCACCGCTACCTTATTTCATGACCTCTTCTATGATTTGAGCCCTTGAGTAGGTACCCAACTACATCCTCAGACTCCCTACAACCTAGAAAAATGGAATTAATCATGTGCCTCTAGCTAATGAGTAGCATCTACCTCAGCACAAACCTCCCTCACAAAGCAAAAAAATTGCCCATAGCTTAGTCAAACAATGTAGTATGGTAAAAATGATAAATTAAATTTTGTGTTTTTACTTTTACCCTCTAAAATTCTAGGGTTTCCCTTGACCATCGATAGTCAAGGTGACCATCGACGGTCACCTTCTTGGGACCCTGACCATTAACAATTAGGTTACCCTCCAAACCCACTTTTCACCCTCTACCTATAATCTACCCATTTTCTATAATTTACATTAGGATCTTACCCACCCATGGAGTTACCTTCTCCACCCAGCCTGACCACCTTGTCACCTCACTATTGGTCTCTTTTGTCCCATCTAGTGTATAATTTTTTAACACTATTACCTAGTCTTTTAACCATAGTGACAACATTGCCATATTGACCCTTTTACATTCTACACCACCTCATGCATATCATCCCACTTATGTCTCACTGGGAGCACTTCTTACCTCAGATACCCATGACACTTGACTTGTTTATGTTTTCCTCGAGAGCACTTCCTACCTTGGATACCCACTAGATACATAAAAATCACTTAAGAGACTGAAATTTATGAGTGTTTCGAGCTACCACACCTATAGGTAGTCATGTGGTTCACTTGTCACTTGTCCTTCTTAGCATTGACCCTTATTTTTACAAATGTTGGTAACCTAGTCTATACACAATCTTGGCTATCACTTCTTTTATTGCATTTTGTGTGCAAGTCTATGTCTTAAAATCTTGACCTCATGTTACCACCTTGTGACTCACCTTATACCATTTATCAAACCTGTACCCACTTCAGCTTCACCTCACCAAATCCCAATTTGAGGGGGAATACCTTCTCCCACTCTTAGGGAAACCAAACCCTTGACCATACTTTTTTTTATTTTTTAGCTCATTCATGCATGCTACACAATAAAAAGGGGCAAAATGTAGACAAAAAAAATCCACACACATAAAATTTTAAATGTTGAGATAGCCTTGGAATTACCCATAGACCCTCTTAGGCCCAACTTACACCTATCAAGCCTAAACCAACTAATCTACACTTAGTTTCACTTAGCTGAATAACCCTGACCTTCAAGACCCTATTCTTATGGACCCTAATCACTAATGATTAGGTTACCATCAATGATTAGCCTTGGAAACCCCTGACCATCAATGATCAAGATTCACCTTTTTACCAAGAGCATGCAAGCTCTACCGACCCTTTTCTAAATATAACTCATCTAATTTGTGTTACGAGTCTTTACATGCATGAATTATATTTAGATGACCTAGTTACACCTTCACTTCCACCTCTTACTTATGCCTATAAGAGAGAGGTCTAAGATGTCAAATCCATCTACAATAATTATCAGGGCTCAAACATTCAAAAGTTTTCTTTTGTAGGTCAATCAGGTCAACTAGTGTTATTTGCATTATCAACCATCTTATTGAGAGCCAACTTGTTGTCATCTCTCAGCCAAGATTTCAAATACTATTACTCTATTGGAATCAAGATAGATTCCACAAATAGGCTAACTACGTCAACCACCCACCCAACCAACTTTTGGTAAGACAAGTACTTGTTTATCAATATTCATGTGATTTTATTCTATTTCACAATCAACCTAGCCCCTACCCAACTCCCAAAATTCATCTATGAAATCCCATCACCTTATGGTGATCAAACCCAAAATTCCACAGTCAACCATCAATGGTTAGACCCTAACTGCCAATGGTTAGGTTGACCACTGATGATCACCTCAACCACTGATGGTCACCTATGGTAAAAAAACTAGTAAGATAATTTGGCCCACCTATACCTAATCAAATCTAATTTTCTTTGTTTTTGACCACTTATAGGCCCCCTTTTGATTTTTTGAAGCATATCCCAACTTTTTATCACTAGTATTAATTAGTTTATCACTAATTAGATCATTTCTAGTCTACTTTTCTAGTAAGCTTTCTTATGTTCAATTTTAGTACCTTTTGATTATTGATGTAAGTATCTTCTTTCTAATTTATCGACTTGATTATTTAAAATGTGTGGATTGATAGCCCCTAAAGAAGCTCTCACTTATGAGATCTAGTTATTGCTAGGCAATCCACCCAACTATATATCTAAAAAAAAAGTTTTATTTAGTGCTTTCTTATCTGTAGGTCTTCCTCCCAAACTAAAGAGGAGCTCTTCACAATCTTCTGATTCAATGCATGTGCACAAACAAATAAGTTTTCCAACCACACCCTTTTGAGTTTCTTTTCTCTCTTTACTAGAACTTAAGAAAAAAATTACATGAAACAGCATCTTGAGATAAATAAGGACTCTTTATTATATTTCATAATTCTTGTATAGTGTGTTATTGTTAGATTGATTTGCATATGTGGTTGAAATCTCTCTCTTGTCAAATATTGAATATCACCTAGTTACTAGATTATATTATTTTTTAGGTTATATTTAGTGTTAAATGTCATATGATTAAAGCTAACAAGTGGATACATTGATTGGTCAATGACTTGAATCAAGCCTCTCCATCACTTCCCTTAGGTTTTGATTATTTGGTGAACTTTTCTATGAAATGCTAATGCATAAACAACTATTTGGAATTGCATATCTAATCTTATTAGTGTTTGTTAGAAGTTCAAGTAGAGTGGATGAACAGTTGCATTATTGGTGTATCACTTCATTTACATGTTTTCATGATTTGTCACCCATTTCTCTCTCCCTTTTCCTAGTTAGTTTTAGTTTAGGTGATAGATCCATAAGAAATCTAGCCTTCTCTAGAGGTTTGATCCACTTTTAGGATAGCTAGAACCTATGATCAGTCCCATGTTGGTCTAGATTTGAGCAGAGGACTTGAACAAAGGACCTAAACAATCCCCTTGCTCAACTAGGGTGTAATCTAGAACCCTAATAGTTTTGGCAGTGTTTTTCATAAATAATTTAGTGATTTTAAGCTCAAGCAATTGCTTCTAAAGTCCAGGTAGTTTCCAAGTAAGTTAATTTTCATTGCACTATCCTGATGTTATTTTTTTGGCTATGTATGAAGGAAATCCCTATGTTATACCTCCTTATCATCCCTATGATTAATCTTACCAACCTTTTCATGATTCATATGAACCTTTTTATGAGCCAAATCAGCCTTACCATAATTTTTATCAGAGTTATGATGAGCCTTATTAAGTTTCCAATGATACTTATTACCAAGAACATGAATCTTACCTTCTTTATGAACCATATTAGTTTCAAGACTAGATTTAACCTTTCCCATATGAATATGGTGTTTCATATGAGAAACCTTGTCTCCAAGAGAGAATAGATGAAATAGAGCTTAAATTTCTAGCATATGCAAGAAAAGTATGTTCAGATTCCTAGTATGAGGAAGTGAATGAGCAATTATGTAGAATGTGTCTAATGATCTAGAGGAGAAGCTTAAGTTTTGTAGATTTGTATTATAAAAATTAGAGGTTGTGAGAGGCAAAAAAATTAGTTGGATCAGTTTTCTCAAGAACCCTATTGTATTCCTTACCATCCTTCTTATGTTCCTTATTATCATAAATTTATTGACCATGTTCAGTGTGAGCCAATGGATATTCCTAGTTGGAGTCAAAATCATATTCAAGAGGATAAACCTACTTATAGTTCCCTTTCTTCACCAATTACCCCTCAAGCTCAATTTCTCCATGAGGACAAAAATGTTTCAGACCTTGATGAATTAATGGCCAAGTGGAAGGAGTAGAATATAGAAGTTCTCAAAAAATTCTCTTTCCCTCTTCTTCAAGATTTCATAAATGATGCCATTGCCTTGAATATCCTAAAATATGATCTTGATGAACCTCCATGCTTCATACTTACTCTAAAACAAATGAATTTTGTCACCATCCCACCATCTCCTTTCTTTAAGAGGAGCATGTTATATAGGAAATAGAGAAAAAGGTTGCAACTACAAATCAAGTTCTTAAAGAATGTGAAGAAGATGCTTCAAGTGTGTATGATGAAGAGATATTAATTGATACTTCAATTGAGGTCCATGTTGAAAATGATATTATAGTTGATATTGAATAAGATGCTTCAGGTATGCATAATAAGAATGGTCTTGATTTGGAATAAATCCATGAGAAATTAGTACAGGCTGATGTCATAAATGATGTTGAGATCTCTCCACTAGAGGAAGATTAAGATACCTTTCAAAATGATCTTATTTAAGTTGATCAAAGTGAAGAACAAAAAGATGATTGGCAGATATATTTTAAATCTCTATAAGAGATTGAGTAACTTTGTAAAGATATGTTGCCCATTGGAGAGCATGATATTGGGAAGTTTGATTAAGAATCACCTATTCAAGATCATGATGTAAATTGGTTTGACTATTCAGAGCTCCTTGAATAGTTGGATGAACTTATATAATTTGATAAGAATGATAAGGTTATCCAAAAATCATACATAGATGAGAGTCACTTGACAAGGTTGTAATTGACAAGAAGCATAAATAAAATCTAGAAGTCAAAGATGAATTTGTTTTTATTGGTGATTGATTTATTATCAATGGATCATTTCTTGATATGTTAAGAGAAATAATTAGTAAAAAGAGTGCCTCTTCAAAGGTCATGTTTAATAAACCCCCTACTTTTCAACTTGTACCATATTTTGTAATGAGTAAATTCATGAATTTTCATTTTGATCCTAGTGGATCATGTTTTGTCATGATTATTTAGGTTAGTTTATTTATAATTTGTCCTAGATAAGTGCTTGTTTGCACATTTACTTTGTTATGAAAGTTTCCATACTTTCTTTTGTTTTCTTCCTTATTTTGGTGGAGTCCATTGTCTTCACAAATCAAGAGGTTTTTTGTAGTCATGGAACATATGTGTTATCTATTATAAGTCAAAGGTCATGTACATGGTTTGAATTTGAGCATATCATGCATGTTGCCTATCCAAGTAACCAAATATTTTGGAATTTTTTGGCATATGTGCAAAGCTTTCAAATACTGAGCAATGTTCTTGATTGAGAGAAGGACCCAATGATAAAAGAGGAAGATCATTTTGCATAAAAACCTTTTGAAACACTTTAAGTCCACTTAAAGTGTAATTTGTCATCTTCTAAGGATATGTCCAAAAGTTATAGATCCCCCATGAGGTGTTAAAAGTTCTTGGAATAGTTATGGAAGTGTATGGAGTTCATTTGGTTATTCATTGAGTCCATCTTGACATTTAGATCCAATAGTAGAAAGTCCAAGTAGGTAGTTTGTTGATGTTATATCTCATGTGTGAGGTAGTTGAAGGAGAAAATGATCACATGGGTTTGATTGTTTTGGTCCCAAGTTTCTATGCACCAAGTTTTAGATCATCCATCAAAGAATAGTAGAAGTTGTGCATGTTCAAAGTTGGCTCCTCAATCAGATTTGGCTAATTTTCCCTTAGCCAAATAAACTAGACCATCATCAAGACGTCATGCGGGAATGAATAGATTAGTCAACTTGAGAATTTTATATCTTCACTCAGAAGGCTCTTATGACTAGTGGATAAAATGGGTTCATCCCTTTCAATCTCAAGAACATCTCTAGAAAATTTGTCCCCTCCATGATTCCTACTTTTCAAGATATAAATTATCAAAGTTGATCAAATAATGAATGATAGTCATACAAGATTGTTAGTGATTGGTTTGTTTTTGATGGCAAAATAAAAACATTGTAAAAATCCATATGAACTTAAATTTTATGGTCTACATAACGTCAAATATGTCCATGTAGAGGTTAAATGATGTTATCATAAACATCAATTTTAATCAAGGCAAGTAATCATTTGGGTTAAAAAGATCCTTAAAAGGCTTTAAGTTGGTCAAGATCCAATGATCCATAGGAGCCCTCAAACTAACACATAAGATCTAATGATATGCACTGGAGTCAACCAAGTCAAAAGGTCCCTAGGTTAAAGCCTTTAAAAATCTATAAGTTGGACATAATCCAATGGTGTGGTATAATCAAGCCAAGATCCAATGGAGTGAAATAATTGATAAAAGGATGGGTCCAAGCTAAATCAAGGGCTCATGTTAATTGTACCAATGATTCAACAAAGCATAATAATAGATAGAGAGTTGGACCAAGGAAATTTATGGTACACTCTTAATTGCTCATCAAGATCAGATGGAGTGAAGCAAAGTTAAATTGGTCAGTGAATCCAAAGAGCTAATGAGTTGAGGACAAGTGGAAATAGTGTAATCAGTTAATGGCTTACGAGCATCTATACACAAATAGATCGATAGAGTGAGGTAGATTCAATAAGTTAGCATATATGTGGAGCTAATGAGCATAAATATAGTTGAGCATGATGTCGACAATCTAAGTTGGCAATCAATAGCCAATAACCAAGAGAAATATTGAGACATTTTTTATGAAAGTCAAAGAAGTTTAAATGGACATAGGCAAAGAAAATGTCAAAGAGCTAAGTTCATAGTTGAACCTAAGTTGAACTAGGGCCATAGTTTAGAGACCAATATTTCCATTAATACTCTATATAATAGATCTTTTGGGTCTATTACAAAAGACAAATATAAACTAGGGACCATGAAGCAAAGTCAAGCAGTTTGCAGACTTTCATAGATATTATGACTATGTGAAAACCAATGGTCTAAGATTGTTTTTCATATATATTAAACCAATGTCTCACATATCATCAGTGATAATTTTGATAATGTAAGTATATTTGGCTACATAATATAGATGTGGCACTTTCTAGTTGATTCCAAGACATGATCCTCATCAACAGATCAAGTAGAAGTAACATGGAGTCTTGAGATAATGACCAAGCGGATGAATAAGGATAGTGAACATTCAATTATTTTTCAAGGCTTTTGTAATTGTGCCTTCTTGATAAGATCCTGACTCAGCTGCATCCTTGAATTGGTGCTAATCCATTTTAAGCAGTTGGTCCTTTTCCAATGCATAATTCTCTCTCTATCCTTTTTCTATAAATGTAGGCTTTTAAGCCTTAAAATGGATCCTCTATCCCTCTTTTTGGTGTGACCAAATTTTGCCAAAATTTATACTACAAAACTTTTTTATGTAATAAAGATTAAATTCTATCATTTTCTAAGCCAAATTGAAGTGTGTTTCATGAATTCATGTACTATTATTAACTAAATATATGTTCCTCACTTATGTCTAAGTTTTTATCACCTTCAAGAAGGGCTTAATAGTCTCATAGGTCATTATAAACACAATCTATGGTTTATTGTCTAGTTTGAAAGTGGATAGTTTCCAAAATTGTTGGGATTATATATTTGTACCCTAGCTGAGAAGGTAGTTTCCAAGTAATTTCATTTTCAAGGAGATAGTTTTTTTGACCCAAGTAAGCTAATACAAAGGAATATAGCTCGATCATGATCTAGGTCAAGTCAGGGTGAATATTTTAGGACCAATCATTGTCAATAGAGATCCTTGAAGATAAGATTGGTCTTTTAGACCTATTTCATTTGAAGGTTGACATTTGGTTTTCAAAATGAGACTAGGCATTGAGCTATAGGAAAACCAATAATATGATTGGTTTTCAATCTATAAAGAGATATGTGCTCAGTTACAACCTTAACAAAAAGGTACATCTAGCCATTCAAAATAGACCAATAATATATTTTAGTTCTAAGGTATGAAGGGTTGGTCATCATCACCAGATCAAGTGAAAATGGCATGGAATCTCAAGATGATACCTTGGTGGCCAGATAAAGATCATGAAACATTAAACTCTTTTACAAAGCCTTTGAAATTATGCCTTCTTGATAAGATCAATGATAAAAATCCTCAAATTAGTGATAATCCATTAGAATCCATTGGGACTTTTCTAATGCACAATTCTCTCTCTCTTTTATTTTTATATAAATATAAGCTTCTAAGCCTTGAAAACAACTTGATAATTCCTCTCTTGGGCATGACTAGACTCTACCTAGATTTGATCTTTGTAACCTCTTTTCATCTTTTCAGATTTTATTATTCTGGTATAGTGTGTAAATGTTAGATTGATTTTCATATGTGGTATAAATCTCTCCCTTGTCAAATCTTGATCTTACATAACTACTATATTATATTGTTTTATAGGTCATGTTTAGTATCAAATGTCATTTGATTAAGGCTAACAAGTGGATATATTGATTGATTAGTGCCTTGAATCAAGCCTCTCCATAAATTCCCATAGGTTTTGATCATTTGGTGAACCTTTGCATGAAATAATAATGTATATAAAACCATTTGGAGTTGCATATATGATCACATTAATGTTTGTTATAAGTTCAAATAGAGTGGATGAATAATCACATTACTAGTGCATTACGTCCTTTACATATTTTCATGTTTTATTACCCATTTATCTCTTTATTTTCCCAGCTAGATTTTAGTTTAGGTGATAGATATAGAAGGAAGCTAACCTTCTCTAGAGGTTTGACCTTGTGATAGGTGACCCACAACCTAGGTTCAATCCCATATTGGATTAGATTTGAGTAGAGGACCTAAACAATCCCTTTCTCAGCTAGGGTGCAAATTTAGAACCCCAACAACTTTTGGTACACATATAGAACCCCAAAAATCCCCTTCTGGTGGGATTGATTCTAGGTTATGGGTATCCTAAAGGTAGATCAAACCTTTAGAGAAGGTTGACTTCCTTATGGATCTATCACTTACACTAAACCTAAACTAGCACCTACTTACTAAAGGGAGAGACAATTGACAAAACTTATAAAAACATGTAAAAAAGGTGGTGATACACCAATGATTTGATCACTCAAACTCACACAAAACACACTATGAGACACTTTTTAGACTAAAGAACATCAATCTCACATAAATATTTTAGAGCAAGGCATCAATCAGTTACTAGATTAGTAAGAGAGGGTAACTATCCACTTTCAAACTAGACACTAAACTGTAGATTGTGCTAATAATGACTTCTGAGACTATTAAGACCTTCTTAAAGGTGAGAAAAACTTAGGCATAAGTGAGGAACATATATTTAGTTAACAATAGTGCATGAATTTATGGAACACACTTCAATCTGGCTTAGAAAATGATAGAATTCAATCTTTATTGAATCAAAAGGTGTTGTATTAAAAATTTTGGTAGAGTCTAGTCATACCCAAAAAGGGATAAAGGATCCATTTTAAGGCTTAGAAGCTTAAATTTATAGAAAAAGGAGAGAGAGAGAACTATGTGTTGGAAAAGGACCAACTGCATATGATTGATTAGCACCAATTTAAGGATGTAAATAAGTCAAGATCTTATCAAGAAGGCATAATTTCAAAGGCCTTGTAAAATAATTGAATGCTCACTATCCTTATTCATCTACCTGGTCATTATCTCAAGACTCTATGCTACTTCCACTTGATCTATTGACAAGGATCATGCCTTAGAACTAGATGAAAAGTGACACATCTACATTAGGTGGCCAACTATACTTTCATTATCAAAAATGAACAATGATGATAAGTGAGACATAGGTCCACTATAGGTGAAAACCAATCTTAGACCATTAGTTTTCACATAGTCACAATATCTATGAAAGTCTACAGACTACCTAACTTTACTTCATGGTCATTGGTTCAACTCTGAGCTCAAATATTTAACATTTGCTTTGCCTAGGTCTATTTAAACTTCTTTAAATTTCATCATGAATGTCCTAAGATCACTCTCACTTATTTTTTGTTGATTTCCAACTTAATTTATCTACATCATGCTCAACTATCTTTATGTTCATTGGCTCCATATATATACTGAGTTATTGACTCTACCTTGCTTCATTGATCTATCTATCCATATATGCCCACAAGATATTAATATTATACCAACTGAACATGCTTGTACCAATTGTACTTGAATCATTAGCTCTTTAGATTTACTGACCATTTTGACTCATACTCATCATCTAATCAAGATGTGTAATTTCATGCACACCATAGATCTCCCTGTCCCACTTTCCTATCAGCTTTTATGCTCCATCAAATCATTGGTATGATTAAATGTGAGCTATTGATTTAGCTTGGACCCATCCTTTTATCATTTATTTCACTTCATTAGATCTTGGCTTGATTAACCTGTACCATTGGATTATGTCTAACTTGTAAATTTTTGAAGGCTTTAACCTAGGGACCTTTTAACTTGGTTGAATCTAGCACAGATCGTTAGATCTTATGTGTCAGTATGAGGGCTCCCATAGATAATTAGATCTTAACCAAATTCAATCCTTTTAAGGACTTTTTTGAATCCAAATGGTTACTTACCTTGATTAAAATTGATGTTTTCACTAATGTCATTTGATTTCCATGTAGACGTATTTGATATCCTACAAATTATAAATTTTAAGCTCGCATGATTTTTCTTGAGATTTATTTTGATGTTCACATGAATATAATTTGGCATTCATACGAATGTCATTGATGTCTTATAGACCATCAAATTTAAGCATAGATAGATTTCTACCTGAGCTTCATTTTTATGTTAGTGCAAATGTCTTATGTTGTAGGTCCAACTTTGAAGGCCTATAACTTGAAGCACAAAATTCATGGAGATACCAAATTTTCAAGAGATGTTATTGAGACTAAAAGGGATGAATCCATTTGATCGACTAGTCCCAAAAGCCTTCTGAGTGAAGATATAAAATACTCAAATTGACTAATCTATTCATTCCCTTATAACATCCTGATGATGGTCTAGTTCATTTGGCTAAGTATGTGAAAATTAGTGAAATGTGAGTGAGGAGCCAAATTTCTATATACACAACTTCTACTGTGCTTTGGTGGATGATCTGAAACTTAGTGCATAGTAACTAGGGACTAAGTTGGACAAACTTATGTGATCACTTTTTCCTGAGACTACCACATGTGTGACTATTTAGAATTTCTACTACTTCCCTTGAATTCTTGGACTAGGAAAAATTTGGTATGTAGACCAAAATTGGTCAACATGAAGGATTATCCCCAAGAATATATCATGGAATAATAGGGATAATATAGTCTAGTTGAAGGTGAACCAATTGGAGACTTGGGTAAGGGTGATAAGGGGCCAGGAAGATAATCACCAAGATACTACTAATGGGGCTATAAAAGTCACCATGACATATGAAGGAGGTGGATCTAGAATTGAAGGCCTTCAGGTTGGAGCCAAAGGATGGGTCACCTTCTATTTTTTCTTTGGACTTTTTTTAGGTCATCTTTGGTTATTGTAGCAGATGGTCTGATTATGATGGTAGGGGTTGTAGGGGCTGATAATAGAGGACTCAGATCCATAGAGGGGAATAATGGGTTTACTAGAGTGGGGATCAAGAAGGTCCTTGATAGAGGTGGTTGGCTCTAAAAAATTATAGTCACACTTATTTTTGAAGGCATGCCTAAGAGAGGCATTAAAAAGACTCCAAGTTGTGAGATGGGTAGAGTGAAAGGGAATGGGGAAGTGAGTATACTCGAAAGGACCAAGGCCAAGGGTACTTGGGTGAAAGATGAAGGGGAGACAATGAGAATCAAAGGGGGATATGGAGGCAAACTAGTGGGCACTATAATAGGGAGTTAGAATATGATGAGAGTAAGGGGTGGAAGGGAAATGAGAGGGGATGGAGGAGTAAGTGGTGGAACCTAGATGAGTACCTATTAGATGCCTCATTTAGGGATTGATATCAAGTTATCAATTGTGTTCAATCTAAGAGGATAGGACACTGGTGGTTAGGTATGTTACACTTGGGAAGTTTAGCACTCTGTAGTGTTGGCTCATCTCTATGGGGGCCTAGTCATTGGTGCTACTAGAGGATATAAAGGAAGAGATCAAGGAAAAACTAGAGGAAGTAGAGGTAGATATTGAGTAGCTACTAAAAGAGGTAGAGGTAGAGATTAAATATTTAGGTCCATTAATAGAAGTGAAGTAGGAGTTGGGGTTAGAGACCTAAGAGGAGAAGGTGGTGGGATTCCCTACAATATTTTCTAGGAGATGGCTAGAGCTATTGGATTTAGTTCTTCCATAGACCAAGTTGGAGATGAAGGGGATATTGAGGGGCCTACCTGAGCCTTATTCCCTTTCTTCTTATTCTTAGGTTTTATCCAAGATAGAACCTCATAGTCATCAATAGCATTTAGATAGAGATCATCTTCTTCCTTGACTTGATGGTCATAGTTGATGTTAATCTAAGTTGAATATTATGCCAAGTGGGCCCAAATCACCCCTTTGGGTTCCCACTATTGAATCTTGCATTTTTTTAGGATAATGGAATCTCACCCAACTACCATATTTTGTATAGAGGGTAAATTTTTATAGATGTCCCCTCGTATGGTGATCTAGAGTGTAAGGCACACCTTATACTAACACTGGATGTAGAAGCTAAAGATGTCATTCACTAGTTGATAGGTGATCTCCTTCTCTATTAGGTAGTCAAACACATAATATGGTAGGCATAAGGGGTCTTATAAGAATCTTGTAACTTGGATCATTATGTCATTTTTATACATCTAGTAGTCCCTTATGGTTTTGATGGAGTCCTAATTATCTTTAAGAGTTAGGTCATAAGAGTCTCATTGACTACCTAGTATACTATTAGGTAGAATTAGTCATAGATGTCCTAGACATGCTAGTGTAATTCGTTTCCATAGATATTATAGAATACCATGTGGATAGTCAGACCACTAGGAACCCATGCAAGGAAGGCTGACAGGTTGAATGAGAGTGTCCCATGGGTAGTGTCAACTAGGTAGCTCATCATGTAGAAGTCACCCCCATTTTAGGGATATATTATAGAGTGGAGAAACTTGAATTTTATCAAGCATTTAAGGTTTATGGTGTTATAGTGAGTTAGGATCATGTACAATAGGTTCACCCACATCTTATTGACATGTTGGAAGTCCAAGTCTCCAAAAAATTGGTTCAATAGGATAATGTCTACTTAGACCTTCTCTCTGAAGGTACAAACCATGTAAGCATTGATCTTTTCTTTGTTGACCCACTTAGAGTTTGGTTCTTAACCTAGTTATGGAGGATGACATAAATCTAGTGATTGTTCATGTGGATCAACACTACCACTACATTATATGATAATAAGAAGTTTAGAAGGGATTAATATGCCTTGAAGGCATTCTTGGATATGTTGTAAATTTAGTGATGAGAGGTGGGTGAACACACCCAACAATTAATAGCATCCTACATGTGGATATCCTTGTAGAGGATGTCACTTAGTAGGTTGATGTAGGGGAATGCCTATGGTTTGTCTATGGCTCTATGAAGTCCACATCTTTTGTAGGACTGAAGGCCATCCTCATATTTGGCCAGTTGGTCATCAACATCGGTAAAATACTTGGGGACTTGCTCAATTACTTTAAATATGTCATTGTAATGTTTATACATGATTAAACTAGTATGGAAAGTGATTTCCTATTACTTGAGATCTACATTTGGGTTGGAGGATATAGCATCCATTGGAGTAGGATAGAGGGGAAATTAGGAAGATTTTGTGTGTTGAAGGCTCAAGATATAGGGTTTCTACATAAATTTAAAATTAAGGATTCTAAAATTCATTCTAAGGTAGAAATGGTAACCATTAATGGCCCTCATTTTGGATTTATAAGTTTATGTGCACATCTCCCTTAATTAATAGAATTTAGTGTCTCACTTATTGTGAATTTGAAATTGCATTGGAGGTTGGATTTTCTCCATTTATTTCTAAATTTAGAATTAAATTTTGAGCTGATGATCCTCCATAACTAACCCAATATAGTAATGGTAATGGGACGTTTTAAAAGTTATCCAATTAGGTATATCTTCCCATTCTATTAATTCCCAGTGCATGGTAGGCACACACTCACATCTATTAGAGGCCCCTTAGTGAACTCTTTCTTTATGACATGTGTCATCTATATATTGGTTCTCCCATTAATGTTTGACACCTAGGCATGATTTGTATTACATGTCATTCCCATATACTAGGTGATGTGTCATTCAAGAACATGTGATACACATTAATTGGCTTTGGTTAACCACTCATACTTCATTCTAAGCTCCCCAAGTCACAAGTGGAAACTAGTTCATATTTTCACTCAGTGATGTGGTATCTCCTCATTAGGTTGGGCTCTCCTGAGCCCTAACACCTCTATTAGGTCTAGGGGACTAGCCTTTTCTACTTTAGATGATGAAATAATTCCTCATTGGGTCAAGCTCTCTCAAGCACTGACATCTCTAATAGGTATAGGAAATTGGCCTTTCTAACTCTAAATGACTTGGCAATCTCCCATTGGATCAAGTTCTCTTGGGCTCTAATATCTCTTATAGGTCTAGTAGACTAGGATTTTGGACTCTAAATGACTTGCTGATCTCTTATTAGGATGGGATCTCCCAACCACTAACATATCTGATAGGTCTGAGGGACTAGCCTTTCTAACTCTAAATGACTTCATGATCTCCCATTGGGTTGAGCTCTTTTAGACTCTAAAATCTCTAATAGGTCTAGAGGATTGGCCTTTTTGACTCCATATGATGTAATGATTCCTCATTGGGTTAGGCTCTCCTAGGTGCTAACATCTCTTACATGTCTAGAGGACTGGACTTTTTGAATCTGAATGATTTGGTGATCTCCCATTGGATTGGGATCTATGAGATTCATAAAATGATGAAGTAATAAAGACAAAAATAAAACAACTCATTAAATCTTACTTGCTAGACATGAAGAACTCAATTTACCATGGATGATAATGAGTTTGTCACTCTAGGAAGGGAAATAGACTCTAGGAACATCTCCTTGTAAAAATCAACCCCACAACATTAGTGTCATGATATGTTAAAAGAAAATAAACACTACTTAGTTGTTTTTATAAAAGTTAAGAAAAGGTTTGTTATTGCTTGAAAAAAATATAGGCAATGTATATTCTAAAGTTTTGAGTAGGTGCATCGATAAGAATAAAAGGGAGAAATATAAATCTCTGGTTTGTGAATTTTTTTTAGTGGTTAATGATTTTAGAGAAAAGGAGGCATGTTGGCCACAAAAAATGGTGATTTTCATAGGGAAAGTGATGAGAAGCACTTAAAACTTGACCAGTTTCTTCTTTCCTTGCTCATCACAAAGATTATATGGTGTAATTTTATTTTCCATAGAAAATACAAGGTATTAAAGTCTCACAATAGAAGTGGCATACTAATTTTCCACTTGTAAATAGCCACCAACGTGTGTGAGAAGTTATTTTCATTATGATTCATTCTTATATTATATTCAATCAATTAAGGCTAAACTAGTTATCAAACTTCCTCCAGGGTATTCTTAGATCGATGGCTCGGGGGGATGACTAGGGCATTGTTATACTACCATAGAGCATCCATATCCCTGACAAATATGCATATGGTCCAGTTTATGGCCTTGCTCCACTACCAGCTAGGTTGGAATGCTTGTGGTGGATATTTCTTGTATATCCCTTCCAAGGTAGACTCAAAATTTAGATTCTATGTGCTTTCTTTATTATTTTCTAAGTTTCCCAAAAAGAGATCATTACTTATTTAGTCTTTATCCATTGAGGGTTTGGGACCAAGACAAGGGTTAATGGATAGGGGAAGTTCTGAATAGCTAACCAGTTCTTAATCAACATAGATAATTTAATATCTTAAGGAGATATTGTTTTAAGTGCATCTTGGTGTTCATCTAGGTGTAAGCTACTCTAAAATCTACTTATATTCTCTTAAAATAATTGGCCTCTCAAATATGGGATGTTAAGAGGCCCCTTTCACAGTCCTAAAATCACTTGGATCAAAATTCTCAACCGAGGCTTTCCTATTTCTTAGCAATCCTCATGGGTTTTGACCACCACCTGAAGTAGTTACTAATAAAAGTTTGGGAATTAGAGGAATAATTCAGAACAAAGAAAGGGCTAGAGGGATCAAATATGATATAAACAAACACACAACAAAATTAATCACTTAAAAAAATTAAACACACAAATCAAATCTATTTAATATACATTACCATCTCCTTTGGGCTACTCAAAAACCACTTTGGAGGGGATAGTTGAGAAATAGTGCTTCAAGAACTATCTATTTATTAGAAGTTGTAAGTCATTTCCCTTAAGATCCTTAAGACAAAAGGAATTTTAGCCTAGTATTTTGGTACAGGCCAACTTAGAAAGGATCAAATTTTGAATGATGGCATTTATTTTCATTGACCTTGTCCCACATCAGGATTAGATCCAAGATTTTGAATGTATTAACCTTCACTCTCTTATCAAACCGCCTCTTGATTATTCTTTGATGCTTACTAAAGCTCAGCAAGGTTTCATCCCAAGATTCCTCTAATTGAATCAAGTCCAAGAGTTTAGAATTCACTTTATCATTTGGTTCTATGAATTATTGTAGGAACTAATACCTAGGCATTTTGAGAGTGATCGATATATTGGCTTCAATCTATAGATGAGAAGGAAAGGAGAGATTTTTAGGGAATGTTTATACCTAGTGTGGTCTATCCATAAGGCAGACTTAGTAATGAGTATCATTCGTAGGGATTCTCTCTGGTTGATTTCTTGATGGAATTAATCAAGTTTTTATTGGTGGATTTTGCCAATCCATTCCCTTGTGGGTAGTGATTGGAGGAGAACTTAAGTGCGATCCCATTATCATAGGCCCACTTTAAGAATTTTGTGGATTTAAAGGTAGGGCCATTATCATATACTAACAAAATAAGGACCCCAAAACGAATGACTATGGTAGTCTCTATGAACTTGATGACTTCAACAATAGTGCTTCTTTTGGTTATAACTACCTCAGACCATCTAGCGCAGTAGTTCATGCTTGTGAAGACAAATTTATGACTAGTTGATGAATTGGGGTTAATCACTCCCATGAAATATATACCTCATTATGTGAATGGCATAGACTCTACAATATGTTGTGGTGGAATTGTATTGTGTGTTTCTATTTTAGCAAAGGTTTAGAATTGGTGACAAAAATGAACATGAGTGTGAACATTTCATAATTGTGTGGGTCAATAGTAACCTACCTAGATAACCTTGTGAGCCATAGTGTTTTCTGTGGGATGGTCAGATCCTATCTTTTCATGGAAATTAGCCATTATGTCATTGGCCTCTTATTTTGATACACAGCAAAGATAGATTCTCTTATGGTTTATTTTGAATATAACTCTTTTATTAAATATATAATGTGTGTCATTTAACTAGAGGGCTCTTCTCTACATATGGTTGAGTCCTAGGGGTGCATTTTCATCAAGTATAAAGTGCATAACCAAGGCATACCAATATGAGTGTTGTACCCTTTATTGGTCCACCTAGTGTATTTTGATTATTTGGTCTATCTCTATGATTATTTGGGTGAGGCCTTGTCCCTTGAATAGCTTGGATGGATTGATTTCCAGATCATACTCTTATAGTTTCATCATATATTAGCCTCTCCTATCACCTAGTCCATTCTTCATTAGCATTTGCTTTATAGTTAGGTCCTGGACAATAGAATTAAATATGTTTTAGAGGATGTAATGCCTAAATTTCTTTACTACCTTGACTAGGGCATAGGTATTATTGTCTGGGGTATAATACTAGAGTTAGGCATCCTTAATATTGGTGCTCATAAAATCCACTGTGTGTTCTTCTCTTTCTAACCTCTGGGTGAGGTAGGTGACAATAGTGTGCTTTGAAATGAAAGGATAAACATATAAGTTTTGCATATAGTCTAGGATGATAAGGACAAAGGATTGCGTGATAATATCTTTGATATCCTAGAAATATTTCCTTGATTATGCTTTCCACTCCACTTTATCACCCTTTTTCAACATTGCATTCAAGGGCTTCACTATCTCAACAAATCCAAAAATAACCTTGCATACAAAGTTAATTTTCCCAAATAAAGATTTTAGTTCTTTTTTACTATTAGGTAAAGGTAATTTATAAATTATATCTACCCTTTTAAGGTCAATAGTAATACCTTCCTTCATGATAATGTGACCAAGAAGCTTTCCTTTGGTTATATCAAACATGCTCTTCTTTGGATTTAAGGAGATGTCATACCTTATGCATATTTTAAACACTATATCCAGGTGGTGCACATGATTTGATGTATATTTTAAGAACATGGTTAGGTAATTCATATATATTATTATACACTTACCTATCAGGCCCTCAAAGGTGAAGTCCATTGCCTTTTAAAAGGTTACATCAGCATTGATTATCCCAAAACCCATCCATTTGTAGGCAAATGTACCCCGCTTAGTGGTGAAAGTACTCTTAGTTCTATCTCCTGGATTGACCAAGACCTAGTTATAGCTTAAGAAGCCATCCAAAAATGACATCATTTAGGACCTACTCACCATTTGTATTACCTCATCTAGTGAGTTTAATTGGTAATTATCTTTATTTGAGGCACGATTCAAATTTTGGAAGTCCACACAAAGGTAGATTTCACCATTATTCTTTTACATTGGGACCAATTTAGCCACCCAAGTGGAGTGGTAGACTAGGAAAACTATCCCTACAAAGAGTAATTTATGAAACTCTTTGTGAATTAAGGGATCTAGGATTGGGTTAATTGACCTCTACCTTTGTTTGAAGTGTCTTAATTAGGTTTAAAAAGGATGGTGTGAGTAATTACTCTCAGTTCAAAAAACTTAAGGTCTATATAGGTCAAGGAAATTATGTCCTTTTATCTTAGCAATAATTTATACAACTAGTCTAATTCATGGTCCATCCAATTCTAAACCATGTTAACTATCTAGGGGTTCTCCATCAGGCTAAGATTAACAAGTTAGCACTTCTAATCTTTGAACTTAAGCCTTTTAGCTTAGAAGGTTGGGTCTAATGCACTAAATGCTCTTTCAAGTGAAATATTTCCTTTAGGGATCTAGTTCCCATGAATATTTAGGATCCCATTCTTATCCAAATCAGTCTTGGGGTTGTATCTATCCTTTTGATCTATGATTTGGGCCTCAAATATCCCCTCATTTCCAATGAATTGGATAATTTGTTGGTCATATTCAAATACCTAGAAGTTAGTCACATTATCTAGGATACAAAGACAAGGTATGAGTTCTATAGATAACTCTTGTAGCTCAGCATCATCTATAGGGGCTAAGCTCACAAAAGTCAAAGCTATAGCAAGTCTGCTACATAGTTTTCCTCTTAGGGGATATGAATGATATAGAATGTGTTAAACATTTTAATCAGGTCCCAAACTATATGTTTATACCTTTTAAGGTATGATAGTTTTCATGAAAGCTTATTTTTGATCTAGTTGACTATAGTTCAAAGTCACTAAATACTCTTAGTTAATTTGCCTCATGTCTCAATTTAAAGTACAATCCTAGGATTATAACTTTGTATTCTACCAAGTTATTTGTACAAAGGAGCTATAGCTTATAGGATGTTATATGCTTACTCCCTAAGGGATCTATAAGCAAAACACTAGCTCCACTACCTTTTTTAAATGGGATCTATCTACATAAAGAGACCATAACCCAAAAAAACCTGGGTTGTGACTAGTTTAGTTCTTTGAAGACTTGGTGCTTAGTGTGTAGATGCTTGGGTCAAAGGAAACTAGGTTTATCTTCACATTGATAGCATTATATTTAGTGATCATATGTTTCATACATAGTTATCTATCCACTCATATTTGTTTAGCTACTCCTCTCCATGAAAACCACATATGTGAGAAATAGATAACCATATATCCATTCAATTCCTCAGATCAATCTCTACTAAAGAACAACCATAGGCTTCTGGGATATCAACCACCTAAATGTCTATAAATTTTTGAATCCTAGGTTTATATTTAAACTAGATATGGACATTTAACAACTTTCTTGTCACTTTCAACTCTAATTTATCCAACTAGACCACTACTTTATCTAATTTTATGGGGGTTAGGCCAAGTTTCTTGCATATGCCTATTGGTATGGCATTAGTTGAGGCCCAAAATCCACTAAGTAGTTATGTATATTCTTTCTAAATAACTAGATGGTCAAAATGAATGGGGGAACCCTCATATTATTCTTGTGGATAATCACATTGGTGTGTGTTTCTCTCATTTTTGGCTGAGCCTATGAGGTTGGATTTTAAGTCAAATATTTTAACAAAAGGTTACAATTCTCTATGATTTGGGCAAAATCATGAAGGGTAATGTTAGCCTTGATTTTCTTCATATCTTCTACTATGTTGTAAAAATATTTGCTTTGGACTGGCAGGGTTTCCATAAGTGTCTTAGGCTCTTGAGGTCTTAGAGGTGGAGGATCATTCCTAGCATTTTGGTTTTGTGGGGTTGCACCATTATTTGGGGGGATTGAGGTAACAAGGAGTTGTTGTTATTGCCTACTCCTAAGGGTGCAATTACTCTTTTGGAATTGTTGAAATGTATGTACCTCACTAATACCTTCTTATAGCTCAATTTATTCTTGGATATGAAATTTTAATGTTTCCAATACCATGGTAGTATTGGGGGTTTTACCTAAGTTGGTGGACTCTAGATGATTTCAAACTACCTCATATTCTTCTATTTTGTTCTAGAATATTTTGAAAGTAGAATCGAAATCTATGTAGTATAGATCTCATGTGTTATTATGTTGTGCACTCAAACTATTTAGGTGAGGCTATCTTGAATATATTTATCTTAGGGAAACTATTGGGTGAAGTTTTTTCGGGGTTTTGAATATTATTATAGCTCTTGCTCAGCCTTCGATGCATGAAATTCTTGTTGGAGCTTTTTGTGTTAGAGTTGTTCATTTGTATCTATATCCCTAAGAAGTCATTTCTAAGATTTTATACCATTTTCTTAATGGTATCTAGCTCATTTTTAGTGGACTCTTGAGGCATGGTCTGGGTGTTGTTATCCATTTTAATTTCACTTGATGTTGATTTTAGGGAATTAGATATGGACCCCCTAGGTTTATGAAACCTATTGGTTGGTTTGAATTGGGATAACCTTATGGGAGTTGATGCATTGTAGGGATCAACTGGAGCATAGGTGCATTTTGGCTAATGATAGGTAATAATTTTGATGCATGTATTTATGGTAACATACTAGGATTAAGGTTGTATTTTATCCCTAAGGATTCAATTGCTTATCCACTTTGATGGCCCCTACATATGACTTTAAGGATAAGTATATTATAGTTTCATCTCTTCTCAAAAATATGGTAGTATAAGGATCAAGGGTATTCTTATACATGTCAAGTTTCATTTGAGGGTTGGGTTGGTAAAATTTGGTTACCTAGATATACATCTTTTGAAACCTAGCATTGAAATTTCTAATGGGATCATTAGGCTCCTTCTTGATACAAATGAACTATTGATACATAACATTGGGGTCTATTACATGGCCAAATTGGGTGAGTAAAGTAGAAATAAAGTGGTCCCAAATTGGCATAGATTCTTTAATAATTTTTAGGAACCAATCATAGGAATATTCCATTAGAGTAAAAGGGAACAACCTGCATGCCACATCCTCATGTTCTACATTCAAGATTCTCAGGGCGATCTTGTAGGAGGTTACATGTTCCTCCATCATTCATCCTACACCATAGGTGAAATGAGGAATATAATTAAGGGTTATTGTTAATATCATAAATTAATCTTAGGATGTTTGTGGCTAAGATAGCTAACCATGCCATTTTGGGCTATGCATTTGGGATAAGCTATAGAGAGGAGCTCATAAGAATCACTATAGGTTCAGGTTGATTGGACCTAAGTTTTATATGGATAAGTAGGGGAAAATTACCAATATACCTTGATGTGAAATATCAATAGTAATGGTTGTACTGGTATTTAAGATGTTATACAATCAAATAGTAGTTATCACATTGTTAAGAATAAACCTAACTCAACGTATTTATAAAATGAGCTAAAATTAAAAAAAAGCATGAAGTTCCCACCTTATAGTGAAATTTTTTGTTCAATCAAATATTATCCTTACCATGAGACACCCATGATATTTTTAATTCATTGAAAAGGGGAAGGTGGAGACAATTATAAAATTTCATCCTCTATTTTAGGATTGATTTGTGATCAGCCCAAGGTAAAACTATGAGTATTGGACTTCACAAATAGAGTCTATATTATAGTGTTGTGACTTTAAATTGCACCCAATGAGGATATGGGACAATATTATCCTCATTTAAGTGATAAAATGGAACCACATCAGGTCTGTGGGTATCCCTATTAGGAGGTGGATCTCTAGATTAGGGGCTATCTCCCCTTGATACATCACTAAAGTTCATATCCTACTACTAACACTTGGGGAATGAAAAGGGATAGGGATAAAATTAAATTAAATATAATCTATGGGATTTGATATACAAAACAAATTCTCTACTCACACCCTTTTATATTCACTTTGAACCAAGGACAAGTTGTACATACACTTCATCCAATGTCAATCTTCCCTCTCACATCAATGCTTCAACATGGGGTCTTGGAGATAGCATAGGCTATGAGTAATTAAAAAATATGAATTATAAGACAATATATTGAATATAATACTCACTTACACCTGTAATCTCATCAGGAACTTCTTGTTGACCTATAAAAGAGAGATCATAAAACACTAGGTACTAATAAGAGCAACATGTGAAGGTAAATGAAACTACACTTGTACAAGACTAAAAACTATCATGTACACTTAGTGAAATATTTTAATGAGTTAAAAAACTTATCTTTTCTGATTAAAGTAAAAAACTTGGTATGTATTCTCCATACCAAGGTGGAGACATTCATATAATAGCCAAAAAGGATCAATTTATAAAAGATGTGAGAAGAGAGAGAGAAGGGGAGTTTAAGAGTATTAGAGACACTTGTAACCAATGTGAAGATAAGTTATTTTTGCATGTTAGATAGGTATGGGGTGATACATACCATGTCAATGTCATCTCTAATCATCTAAGACTTGCAAAGTGGTCAAGAAACTCCTCTCTTTGCATAGAAAATTGCCCCTCATGATTAGCCTTCCAAAACTACCTTATCACTACAAATTATCAGGTATGATGATGTTTTTAAGTGATAGGTATTACTGATAATCCATCACATGTATTAGATAGGTTCCTAATCATTCATATCATTCTATCTATGTACAATCATCCTTGGTAGTCTCAAAATATCTCCCTCCATGTACCTCTCACACTTGGCACCCAAAACTCTTAAATTATACAATAATATACATAAAATAATAGTAATTACATGTTTCTAAAGTTTTCATAACATTATTTTTAATAAATAAGCCTTAAAAAGCCTTCCAATTGAAGATTCACCATTTTTTCCTAAGTGTCCACTATTTGCCTACTAGATTGGCTAAAAGGAAAGAGATATAAGATAGCTTAGGAGATTATAAACCTAATAAAATGATCATGAAGACTTATAAAAAGTCAAAATTATTCCTAAATGTGATTAGGTATCTTGAAAGTCTTCTCACACCTACAAAACACACAAAAAGGCTTAAATAGCCCTATTTTGCCTTATTATGTATAGTTTCATAGAACAACCTAAAATTGGAGGGTGTCTAAGAGATTAATATACATTTTACCAAGGTTTAATGTCATTTCAATCTCATATTGATGCTTAATTTTCTTCATCTTTCCAATCAGGTCTGTGAGAAGGGTTTGTAAGGGTTTTGAGGTTAATTTCATTCTTAACATTTTTTCATGAATAAAAGACATTTAAATTATGATAAAATTACATTAATAGATTTTTTATGACCCTACCTAACTATTCTAATCACCTTATGGTTCCATTAAAATTATTAAGAGAGTTACAAGCTTCTCAACTTGGCCACTTGAGCCATTTTTTTCACAATTAGCAAGGTCTGAATGCTTCCTAGGACAAAAAGGTCTTCTTGGAGACTTTATCTAAAAACTAAAGGTTAAAAAAAATCTTAATACATCCAAATAACATTTATAAATCATTTTAAAATCTCACTAAGGGCTATAAATGAAGATGACCCCTATTTTGAAACCATGCCTAGACCTTGCCAAAGAGTATGCCTACAACTTAGCCTCAATATGGCTCTATTTTCACTTACCATGTAATTTAATAGCTTAAAAAAATAATTTTAACCCCCATTAAGGTTATCCAAAACATTCATACTATTTATTAAGGATATAACATGAAATGACCCTTCATTTGAGACTTATGCTTATTCCTCTCCTTACCTTGATGACTACAAACTTTCTTGTGTAGGGTACCTTGTTTTCCATAAAACATTATAGAAAGGTTTTATAGATTTTTTTAGGTGTAATTAAACTTTTTTTAAAAAAAATTAAAGGATTATATATATTTTATTCCTCTATTTCACTTGTTTTCATGGAGTGGTAGGGTCTAAGTAAGGGGAAAAGTGCCCCCTGTTTGAGACAAAACAAGGGGAACTTCCCTTATATGTCTTGACAATATAATAATTGGATGATATTATTGGAATTATTAGATTAATATGTACCAATTTTTTTCCATTAATTCAATCATAAGACTTGCATCTCTGCACATTTCCTAGGTAGACTTTTAAGTGCAGGACTATGTATGGTAGGAAAGGTATAAGCTAGTTTTTTGCCTTTAAAAAGGTTATTTTTGATTTGTATCCTTTAAATATGTACATGAGGTGATTTTTATCATATATAAACCTTATTAAAATCATTTTACAATGTGATATTACTAGATAATTCACACATCCTATCCTTGCTAGAGTAGGCCTCATGTTTGTTATGGACTGAGACAACTTAAAGCCCCTGCTTGTAGGTGCATTTATTTTTGTCCACCCTTTTTTACATTGTATTTAGGATTTAAATGAGCTTAATAAGGTAAATTTTCATTTTTATAAGCCAAATTTACCAATAAAATCTCTTTTGGTGCAAAGGAGACTTCACTTCTCACTCACTGCCCATATACCCTATTTGACTATGTTTCATGCATTTTAGGCCTGTCTGTAGATGTTATTGAATTTATATGCACTTGGTAGTGTGGTATATTATGTAATAGAGGTATATAATTTATAATTAAATAATTAAATCTCATTTTATTTCACATGGTCACACTTTTCATGATTTTGATTGTCTATTTTGCTTGGACTGAGACAAAGTTAACCCTATTTACCTAACCTATAGGTTGATTTGGCTTTGTTTAGGGCCTATTTAAAGGTGTTATAAATTCAAATGAATGTATTATAATATTAATAACACTCATATACCTCTTTTAAATCTCAAAATAAGGTCTAAAATCCAACCTCCAACTCATTGTTTGAAACCCTGACTGCAAGTGTCACTTTCCCAGGCCTGTGTACGAACAAGTGAGAGTGTTTAGGGGTAGAAACATAAAATTTCACATTTTATTTTGATATATTAAGCTATAGGTTACCCTTGAAACATTTAAATCATTAAAACTTGATGTTACAATCCAAGACCATTATTATGAAGGGCAAGGCTAACTTTTTGATCAACCTATTATAGACTTCACAGCAAAATCTCAATGTTTTTCTTAGCAACTTTGAAGGTCCAAATGACCATCTACCTCATAACATTTTGGTCTCAAATTTGTCATATGTGTTTTCATATATAATAATAAAGGATCAAATATTTAAGTTACCTTAGGTCACTTAGGGGGCATGCTTAAATAGGTCATCCAAAACCTTATGGGCTTTTTTTTTGGGTCATTTAGGGACTAAAGGGTTTAAAAACTCAATTATTTGATGCTTGAAAGAAACTAACACCTTCCATTGATAAATGTCATTTCAAATGGCCTAGAATGATATCATCCATCCCATTTTTTCTTGAAACATCCTTGAAATCTCCTTGTCTATGGTCAACATGATGTCATTAGGCTACTATAGGTGTCAATGGACTAAGTATACTAGCAAGGAGGATGAAATTGAGCAAGAAAGGTTAGCAAGAAGTCTTCAAAACCCCTTAAAATGAAAATATTAGCCTTTAACAAGGATAATATCCATCAAGGACACATTGAAATAAATTTCAAAACACTTTTAATGGTGTTTATAGGTGAAGATATCTCTATGAGGGTTGATAGTCATGAAAGGACTACACATTTGAGCCTTGTTTTGACATTATATGAGTTAAAAAATTGCTCCAACACCCTCTAATGCATATTAATGGATTTAAAATCTTTAAGAAACATTCCATGCCTCCATATAATGTGTAAAATCTCCTTCTTCACTGAATAAGATAGTTGTAAGTATGAAAGGACTAGTTTAGAAGCATCAATAAGCCTAGAAGAGGCTTTCTTAAGAATTAGAGCTTCCAAAAATAAGAAGGAGAATATATAGACTATGGATAGGTAATTAGAAACATTTTAAAACATTAAACCCATAAAAATCATGCAAGAAGATCTAAAATAGGTTCAAAATAAGACCCCTCATGGATGCACATGCATAAAAAGTTGACTGGAGTGTTAGCAATTATTCATGAAGGAGGAGGGGAAAAATTTAAATTTATTATTATAAAAATTAAGTTCACTAAAATTAATATCCACCCCCAGAAGTAATCTTCCCAACTCCACTTGTACAACCAATACCAAGCACTTGAAAATGACCCCTTTTTGCTTGCCAAGAGAAAATGGAGGAAAAGAAGTTGTAAATGGAATTTTTGATGGATTTTCTGAAATATAATCATGGAAATGGATTTTTTTATGTGAAGAGACACCACCCACATTTTTAACTACAATTGAAATCAAGGAATCCATACAAGTGCCCAAAAAGGCCTAAAAACAAGGAAAAACTCCTATTTTCTACACATAAATACTTCTTGGCTGACATATGCCTACTCCTGACATGATAATAACTTCTTAAAAATTGAAACTCACGTTTGTGACAAATTTTTCCTCTTGAAAGTATGTACAAGTCATTAATTAAGCTAAAATATGACAAAATGACACTTTTTTCCCATGAGGCATAACAAATAACAAATTAATGACTTTTAAACACATTGAAACATGTCAAATACCATTTTAAGGACATTTTTTACACAAAATGGACCTTTGACCAAGTTTTAATATGGTTGATCAACTTTGACTTTGGTTGATTAGGCCATTTAAAGGGGAATGAGCTTAGATAAGGACTAGGACAAAGTCAAGTAAGATGATAAACCAACATGACACCATATAGAACACATGGAAACCTTCTTAAAATTTTTAAAATAGTAGGGGTTGACCCCATTTGACTAGAATTTAAATTTGGTCAATAATTTGGCAACTCCTAGGGGTAACATGATTTCCTATCTTAAGGACTAGTAGCCTTATCCTATCCATTGCGAAAAGGAGTTAGAATGCTCTTAGGAATAGCAAGACCAGACCTTTAAAATACCAATAATACTATTGAATTACCTAAAAACACACAAAGGAAAGAAAAAACACACAAAAAGGATAAGCAAACACCAAAACAAAACACCACTCATGCTACTAAGCACCTAGGGAACATAAGACACAACTGAAAGTAAACAAATATATGCATTCATCTTTATCATACCTCCCTTCTTAGATAAAAAGGGAAGTATATTTAATCTCCTTCCTCACTAGATGAATGAGGATGCCAAGCATGCTTCCTCTTGGATGGGTGCTACATGACTCTTATTTTCTTTTTGCTCCTTATCTTTCCACATCATCTAATGGAATCATCTCCCACAAGCTCTCAAAGTAGATGAGGTCTTCTTGAACCTTGAAACATGTTTCATACTACTATCCTTTCATATTGCCATGAAAACTTTGTGTATCCATACATGGGATAGCTTTTTGGAAGTCAATCTCTTCTTGAAGGATCTCATCATCCTTATCAATAGTCATAATCTCTTCAAATTCTTCAAGGGGCATTGTATCATGACCATTTGGAAGTGTTTCTTGCTCACATTATTATTTGAAGTTGGTGGAGGTATATTTGTAGGAGGTTATTGAACCAAGCTTCAAATCATCCTCAAAAAACCCAAGATCATCATATATTTCTCCATTATGATCTAGGCTCTTTTCATGATGTTGTTCCTTAACACATACCTACTCTCCAACATCTTGGACTTATTTTTTAGGAGTTTATTCTTCTCATGTTCCTCATACTCTAAAACATTTGTACATAGGTTTGCCACATGTCCTCTTTTTGAGAGACAACCTCTTAATTGTCATGGCTAGTAGTCAGCTCCAAGGAAATTATAGGCTCTTTGAAGGCTTTAGTTTTACTACATATTCTCTCAAATATCTAGCATATATCATCATATTCTAATTGGTTTGCCTCATGAAAAGGAGGAACAAAAAATACCTTTTCCTCTTCTTTTTTGGAGTCCAAGATAACCTCTTTCAAGACCTATTCTTCAATACAAGGAGGATCTTCCTCCTCATCTTCACAACTTAAAATCAGCCCCTCTTCATCTTCAATCCAATATGATATTTCAATCTCATCCTCCCTCTTAGTGATGTCAACATTAGGCCTTTCAAAAATAGGGAGTTTGGATAAAGGGGATTCCCAAGTAGTAATGATATTATCATCATTAGAAAGGCAACCTTGATCAGTTAGAGGGGGGAAGATGGTTTCAATGTCATCTTATAGAGGGGTGGGAGGGATTTGAATGATTTTAGGTCTCTCTCCCCTAACAACTTCTCCACCTAAGCATGATTTATTCCTTTCTTCACTAGTTGCCAACACCTCTTTCCATCTTGGAAAGGTAGGCTCAGATATGTTTTCATGGAGTTGAGGTGCTAATGAATGGGTGAATGATATGTTTAAGAATCTTGGAGTTTCCTTGGGGTTGGTGTCTTGATGGTAACTTGGATAAGTAGGCTTTGAGAGTTTACCTTCAACTACCATGATAGATTGTCTTAAAATCTGATTGGCCAATTCAATCTCCCTTTCAAGATGGGCTTCGAAATCCAAAACTCCTTTCTCACCATGCTCTTCAAATGTATCAACCTACTCAAGCATGACATTCTCCTTTCTTTGATTGCTTTCTTGAATGGATCCCTAAGAAGGGAAGTTTTGGGGAATGGACAAAGAACTTGGGGTATTTTGGAACATGCTTGGGTTAGCATCTTGTGTGGGTAAAGTTGACACTTTCAAAGATTGATGTGGGGTATTTTGAGGTTGCCAAGATGGAGCTAATTCATGAGCTCTCAATCTCTCCTCTAGATGTAATATTAGGCCACAAAAATCAAGAATTTCATAGGTAATATTTGGCCAATTATCTCCCTCCATAGGTATCCAATCCCTTTTGACTTGTTCTAAATCATTTCTTACACTCCTAATACAAACATTAGGAATGACTTGGCCACAACCATTTCTAGTGTCAAGGTCTAACATGTAGTCTTGGTATCCAAGAAGAGATTTTTTGAAAATATCAATGGTATGAAATGGAAGAGAACTAGGTGGAATAGGTGAAGCACCAGATGAAGAGGACTGATTATAGGTAACACAAGGCTCATGACAAGGTTGAACAAGGACTTGTTCATATTGAGGAGGAATAGGCAAAGTATGGTAAGTTTCACCCACTTGTGTTGGGACAAATCCAACATCAAAGTAATCCATGATACTTGTAAGGAATGTGTAGTGAAATAAAACAAATACAATAAGAATACCTAGGCTATTTTACTAGTAGATTCATATGTGGAGTCACCATAGGTGTTTAGCAAACTTGACTCCAAAAGTTGATATCTTCAGAAGAACACCAAAACTTCTCAAGGAATGGACCTCTAGTACCACTAGGTGTGCCAAAAAATATTTTTAATTCAAATTTTACCCAATAAGGAGATGGGATAATATTCTCCTCATTTAAGTGAGACAATGGAACCACCTCAGGGTTGTGGGTATCCCTATTGGAGGTGGATATCTAGATTAGGGATTAGCTCCCCTAGATGCATCACTAAAGCTCATATCCTACTACTAAAACTTGGGGAGTTAAAATGGATAGGGATAACATGAAATTAAATATAATTTATGGGAGGTGATACACCAAACAAATTCTCTACTCACACCTTTTAATATGTACTTTGAACCAAGGGCAAGTTGCACATACACTTCATCCAATGTCAATCTTCCCTCTCACATCAATGCTTCAACATGGGGTCTTGGAGATAGCATAAGATAGGAGGACTTAAAAAATAGGAATTTTAATACACTCTATTGAATATACTACTCACTTACACCTGAAATATCATTAGGCACATCTTGTTGACTTGCAAAACAGAGATAAAAAAACACTAGGTACTAATAAGAGCAACATGTGAAGGTAAATGAAACTACACTTGCACAAGACTAAAAACTATCATGTATACTTAGTTAAATATTTAAATGAGGAAAAAAACTTGTATTTATTTATTCAAGGAAAAAATTTGGTTGGGATTCAACATACCAAGGTGGAGAGATTCATATAATAGCCAAAAAGGCTCAATTTATAGAAGATGTGAGAAGAGAGAGAGAAGGGGAGTTCAAGAGTCATAGATACACTTGTCACCAATGTGAATATTATTTATTTGTACATGCGAGAGAGGGATGGAGTTATCTATGTCATTTCAGGAGTTAATATGTCATCTCCAATTATCCAAGACCTATAAAGTGGTCAAGAAACTCCTTTCCTTGCATAAAAAATTGCCCCTCATGATTAGCCTTCCAAAACTACCTTATCACAAAAATTGATCAGGTATAATTATGGTTATAAGTAAGAAGGATTACTAATCATAACTCACATGATTTAGAGAGGTTCTTGATCATTTGTATCATTCTAGCCATGCACAATCATCCTTGGCAGTCTCAAAATAGCTCGCTCCATGCACCTCTCACATTTGACACCCAAAAACTCTTCAATTCTATAATACAATCCATACAAGAAGAGGAATGACATGTCTCTAAAGTGTTTATATAATTAGTTTAAATAAATAATCCTCTTCTTCTTCCTTGACACCCACTTCTTATTCTTCCTCGACACTAACTTCTTCTTCTTCCTCGACACTAGCTTCACCTCTTATTTTTATTGGGTTTCTTGGATGATCTATGTTTGTTCTTTTAAGGTGCCATCATCACCTTCTTTGTCTCTAGGCACCCCTTCACTAATTCAGCATGCCTATGGTGAATCTTAATATACTATGATGTTGGGGGTACCAGGCACCTTTTTAGTTACTTCTTTTGTTGGTTTTGTGCTCACAGCAACCTCTTTCTTTTCCTTCTCTTTTTTGGCTTTTTCTTCTTGGACCTTATTATTTCTCTCAGCCTTCCTCTTTTTTTCTAGTTATAAGGTATTTTATTATTTGGTATTTATTTCCTCAACCTCAATATTCTCAATTTCCCCTTGGGTTATGCCTTTCTTCCTCATGGAATCCCTTTTCACCTCTAGCACTAACACCTTCAGGGTTTCTACCTTGCTCATTCCTAGCTTCCTTGATGTTTCTCTCTTTTCCTCAGTTTATGGAGACTGTGTGGTGGGTTATTTAGTTGAGGTACTTGATGGATTTTTTTCTTCTCTAAGCATAATGGTAGTGCTACCTTAGAGGGCTTCCTACACTTTTTTGGTGCTAGGCTTTTCTTCTATTGCTTATTCTTAGAGGATGTAAATTTTGTCCCTACTTCTTCCTCCTCCTCCTCTATCTCTTTGTGCACCTATTGTGCTTCCATTTACTCATGTGACTCTTGTGCCTCCATCTCTACCAAGTTTATTTTGGTCATTCTTATGGCCCCTTGGACTTATTTTTATTTTCCCTTTTATTAGGTGAAGCAATCCCTGGCATGAATGTCATGCATTTCTTCTTTGGTGTAAAGGGAGTTATTTCATCATTGGAGGTGATATTCAACTTGAGGCACTCTTGAATTTCCTCTAATGTCTCTCCCCACTTTTTTTGGGGATATTTTATCTATGCTAATGTTGTTATTTTTCCTTTTTCACCAATATAGATGGGGAGGTCATCATCCTTCTCAGGATGTGCACCTTTCTTTCTTAGCTTTATCTCATAATATATAATGTGGATATTCCCAAGAATTGCTTCTTTCTAGAGGGGATGGATGTTGGTGAGATCCAATTCATCCTCCTCATATTTGGTAGCTTTCCTTCCTAGGTTCTCATATTGTTACCACAACCTACTTCCAAATCCATGACTTTCACTAGGATGTCCTATTACTACACGTTAGGAATTCTCCTTAGTGCATCTCTAAATTACTCGGAAGAAAAAATGTAAAGGAGATTCATCCAACCTTATTTATTGTCATCTATGAGCACCAATAATAGTACATATAAGTGTCACATAGCATCAAAGGTTATCATTCCGAACATGTTATGAGGGAGTTCCTTAGGGATGTGCCATTCCATCTTAAATGCCTCTATTTACTACATGCATTACCCCATCACTCAATTCTTATACTTTTATGATAATGTGGGGGGGTAGGTGAAGTTTTTGTACTTATAATTGAGGAGTCATTGTGCATTAGGAAGATCCAAAGGTCATATTCATCACCATCAGATATGTTAATCTCCTCTATCACAAATAAGATCAACATTGACCCCCACTATAAGGTATCTCACACTATATGGAACTCAAGCACATTTTTTATCATTTATTATATAATGAATTTTAATATATTAAACTTGAATCCATATTCCATGTGATGGGCTATGCATAGGTAGGCCTTGGTGATGTCCATCTACTAACCACCAAGACAAATTTTTGAACTTACAAGGCATACCACCACCCTCATGATGGGGTCTATGATATATTTTGTAGGGAACACAAATATTCCACTGTATTAACTAAGGATTTTCATAACCCTCTCAAATTTATCATCATACACCATTATCCGGTGGATGTCCACATCAAAGTTTGGGAGCCTGATGATTATGATAATAAGGCTTGTTGACAACCGCATATGCCTCCCCATTAAGTAGAAGTAGTCTTCATGGATACATGTGAGGATGAATTTCATGAGTTATTATAGCTTCAAAAAACATGGAAACTCATAGAGTTGAGTTTCACCAATGGTCACCAGTTTGTACCAGATGGAGACATCAAACAATATCACACCTATTTCTATTTTGGCCTCATATCAACCACCTAGTCTTACACTCGATCTTGTGCATTACTTGAGGTGAAGTGGTTATATTCTTTGATTATATATGTATTTGCAAAAAAATTCTAGTTATCTCCTACCAAAACCTTCATGGGAAACTACATTTCTTGATATGACATCTTTACAAGTGCCTCCAAATCAACCTCAAAAATGCTAACTATTTATACTTTATATTATTTATTATTTGAAGTGACCATATTTTCCATTGTCCATGTCTATTTGGCATCCTTTTATACCTATGGTTTACTATAACTCATATGTTTCTTCGCTATCCTAAACTAGCTAGTGTTGAGGTACGACCTATTTAACTTGTTGAAGCCTATAATGTTTGTTGGTGTTCCTCACAGTCATGAGATCTATGATTGTGACTTTGGATCTCGATATTCATTGTCATTAATGGTAGCCTAAGTGTCATTCCAATTTTTTTCTATCTATTTTTTCATAATTCATGCCCCACACTTCTCTATGCCAATCTTAAAGGGAACACAATTCCTTTCTTTATTCAATAATTCTCTTTTTGCATCTATGAGTAATCAAGGTTTCACTATGGTAATGTTTTTTTGCTTTGGCTTTGGTTCTATGATCTACATTTTGGGTGCAAATTAACTTGAGACTTGTAACCTAAACCAATTGACCTTTCACTACTTTATACCCCAAATTTAGCTACCTTCTTAATTATAGGTGATTAATGGCATGGCAATACCTAGATTTCTTAGAATTCACAAAAACCCAAAAAATATATGAAAATCCACTACCACCTATGAATTAATTAAAGATATTTTTGCCTCCACCATCACCTCAATAAATTTTCCTAATGGTATTTTTGGTTAAGTGATGAATAGTTCAAATAATCACTTCCTACCTCACTTTGGGTGGATGCCAACTTGTCTTGATGATCTTCACTTGTGCTTTGTTCACTTTGTGCAACCTTCACCTTCCTTATGGAAAATTGGGTGTAGTGCATCACATGCATGAAATTCAACCTCCATGGCCCCATCATCTCTTCCTATGGTGATTTAATTTCAAGTGCTCTTTCTTGTTTTGGTCAATTTTTCTACACTTTCATCTCTTGCCTTGGCTTGTTTTACCCCATATAAATCCATTTCACTAGTCCTATAGTGATTCTTACTTTAGGTGTATTATGCACTTAGAATCTTGTGTGCCTCTCTTATATTTTATGTGCACTAGTATCTTATGTGCCTCTCTTTGTCACTTAGTACTCAAACTTATGTGAGTCTGACAAACTCCATGCACCCAAAAACTTAGGTGTCTCACCTTAGGTTATTTAGAAAAAATCCATGATCGAATCACCTAACTAGAGTTATGCATAGAATCACCAAAATAGTTCTCTTATGGGCCTACAAGTGTCACTTATTCACTCTAAAGAACAACAATGACAAAATACAAGGAAATGTTTGGCTTACACTAAATGTCATTCAAGTCAACAAAACACAACTAATTTGTGATTGAGAAGTTAGTGTTTGATGGTGCAAGTACCATCTTATTTCCTATATAGCTTCAATCTATTGCCATTGAAATGCCCAGGGAGCATTTCACCTGACAACATGTGTAGCTTACATACACCAGTTTCTAGCATGTTGTGGATAACATATGGACCCATCCACCTAATTTATAGCTTTCTTGGATGCTTGAGGTACTTGGATTCATAGAGAAAGACTAATTTTCCTTCAATTAGTACTTTGCACTTAATATGCTTATCATGCCATAACTTTTGGCACACCTTTTTTATCTATTGGCTCCACCTTACTTAGGCACATACTTCATCTAAGTGATCCAATTCCTCCAGCCTTACACTCAATGATTCTTGGTCATCAAATGACTAATACGTATAATGCATAATGATAGCACCATGAATTCCATTAGTATAATTGCCTCTATGCCAAACACCAGTTGAAATGGTGTAGCTTTATTTAGGTGCTTATAGGTTATGTAATATGCCCATAATATTGTTGATACTTGATCATCCCAATATTTGTGACCAATGTTGCATATCTTCATGAGGCACATTTTTAGTATCTTGTTAAATGCCTCAGTAGTGCCATTTGCTTGTGGATGATAAGGGGTAGTCTTATGGTTCACCACCATGTATTCTATCAACAGGATCTACAAAGTTTCATTGATGAAGTGTGTGCCTCTATCGCTAGTCAAACCAGGGTAAATTTTAGTGGAAAATATTCATTAATTCATGAATATTCAGGTTTTAAGAAAATGATTTTGGTTATTTTTTTGAAGTAGACATAAGGCCCATTCACCTGAAATTTTAGGATGTAATTTTTTTAGGGATTGGATTGCTAATCTTTTATAATAACTATGGTGTTATCCATATAATTTGCCTTATATATAGTACATATGCTCACATGGGTTACCTTAAAAGTATATTTCTTTAGTACATTACCAAGATCTTGATCCTTGAGGTTACATGAGTTCTACCACCTGATAGCACTATGTTACTTAAATACTTTCAACTACTTGATAGAACTACACCATTTGATATCATCTAACCACCTGGTAATACTTCCCCATTTGGTAGTACTATATCGACTAACAACATTGAGCCATGCAATAGCACTATGTTACTTGATAGTAGTTTAAGGAATGATTATATAGTATCAAGTGATAGCATAACACTATTGCCTAACACCATGCTTTTGGGTAACACCATGGTGCCACTTAGTAGCATGGTGCTTCTCAGCAACATGGTGTCACTCAAAATCAAGGTGTCACTCAACAACATGGTGCCACTCATTAATATGGTGCCACTTGATAGCATGGTGTCACTCGATAGTATGGTTTCACATAGCATGATGCTACCATGAGGTAACATGGTCCTAGGTGATAACATGGTGCCATATAATAACATGTTATCATGTGGCAATATGTTGTTAATCAATAATATGGTAGCATGGTACTATTAGATAGCATGATGTTATAGGTAGCATAGTGTCATGTGATAGCATCGTGCCCTATGACAACATCATGTCACATGGTAACATAGTACCACATAGTAGCATGGTGTTTCTAGGACAAAAGTGTTTCTCGATAGTATATCACTATCACCCAATAACATGTTTCTATGTGGTAACATAGTAATAACTAGTAGTAGAACACTAGCTTGTCACTTGGTAGAATGTTGTCGAGTGATTGTATAGAAAACAAACAAGGCAATTTTACCCCTTGGACACACTCAGATTTTCCAAGGCTACACATTTGATTTTCCTAAAAAACCTAAAGGGGTTTCTAACATGGGATTTTAAAATGAACCCTAAGTCAAACTAAGTGGGAACCCATAGTGACTTATAATGTTCTCCCATAAGAACCTTGCATCTATGGTGGTTGTGTAATTTATGGTTGGAATTACCTTGGCCCACTTGATGAAATAGTCATTGGCTACCAGAATATATCTTATACTTGTGTACCTTGATATAAGAGTAATTGGCTTGATAAAATCAATGACCCATTTCTAAAATGGTGTTTGGGTAAGAATGAGTATGAGAGGCATCTCATCCTAGTGGTTGGGTTTCCCTATGCACTAGCATATATCACATGCCTTGGCACAATATTTTACATTCTAAAATAGACTTGGCCATGATAAAACTAATTACAATACCTTGTGTGCCATTGTATCTCTAGCACAATGTCCTCATATTATTCCCTCATCCACCTCACATAAAATGGAATCCCTTTCATGTTCTAAGACATATCAGTGTAAGACTTCATCTTAGCCTAATTTGTATAGTTCCCCATTGATAAGCTGAAAAGGGGTAGCATAAACTATGAGTTGTTTCTTCCCTTTGGTTGCCATTGTCTAGGGTGAAAATCTAGATGTTATAAAAGTGGATATCTCTACCAAGTCCTTAGGGGTGCAATGGACTCTTTATATTCACACATCTATCATGTCATCCTTAGTAGGCACTACTACATCACCAGAGTTGATGTGAGACAACTGGTCAGGGCCCAAATTCTATTTTCTAGGCTTGATGGCAACTAAGAACTCAAATTATTGAAACATAAATATCCATCTACAGATGCACCCATGGAGAATGGGCTTGTTCATGAGGTAATTAATCTCTTTTTGGTCTATGAAGAAGATGAATGGTGTCACCAACAAATATTTCCTAAATTTTTTTAGGGCATTGACCATGGCGAACACTTCACGCTTAGTTGTTTTATAGTTTTGCTCTACTTGGGTCATTTTTTTGCTTACAAAGGAGATGGGCTAATCCATTTTACCTTCACTACGTTGCACCAAATTGGTTCCTATTATAGAGCCAAATGCATCAACATGGATGTGGAATGGGGTCATCTAGTTGAGAAATTATAGAATAAGTGCACTATTCAACTTGAGTGTTAGAGTTTTAAAGGCATCCTCTTATGTTGCGCCCTAATAGAATGGGTCATCCTTAAGTAAGATCTCCTCTAGTGGTGTCACATTCTTTGTGTAAATACTTATAAAATTTATATAATATACATAATGGCCAAGAAGGCATGAACATCTCTCTATGTGGAAGGAGTTTGGAGCTGAATGATTATTGTAATCTTTATGAGATAGATGAGTAGACCATCTTTGTAGATGATGTGCTCTAGAAAGGTGCCAAAAGGTGTCATGAAGACACAATTATTAAGGTTTCAAGATATTTTTAACTATTTCCACCTCTTAAACATGAGGCATAATTTTTTATAATGGTATTTAATGAGCCCATACATAGTCCAATCATCAAGGTACACCTGGAGGAATATGAATAAAATCCTTAAATCCAGTGATGACCACTCTAGAGAATATAATTGGTGCATTATTGAGCCCAAAAGGCATCATGTTATAGGGAAAATAACCCAATTACATCACAATGGTTATTTTAGGCATATTTGTCTCTTAAATTTAGAATTAATGGTATATTGAGAAATCATTCATGAAATTATAGATTTCACATCCTATGATTCCATCCAAGACTTCATCAGTGAATGAAATCAAGAAAGGGTCAATGACATAGGCAACATTTAATATTCTATAGTTAATACAAATGCAAATGTGCCCATCCTTATTAATGTTAATAACCATGCGACTCACTCATTATAACTCTTACACTAAGTAGATCACTCCTATAACTAGCATACCATTAATCTCCATTTTAACCTTGGCACAAAGATTGGGGTTCTTCCTATAGGGGAATTTTTTGACAACTCATATGTCACCCAATAAATTTATGCTCATTTTTCCAATGGATGGGTGGGTGACCTTCATGTCTCAATAATTTCATGGGAACAAATCTTGAAACTCCTTCAAGAGATCCATAATTCACACCACCTCCATGTTATACCAATATGTGCCTAGAGTAACCATCTTGGTTCCCCTTATACATTGATATCTACCTTAGCAGTCTTGAGTGACATGTGGTAGGGCTCATTCCTCTCTTTATGTGTGTCCTAAACTCACCTACTCCCCTTAGCTATTTAAATGTGGAGATAAGTAGGGTTTTCCTCATTAGGGGCATTATCATCCACTTAACACATGAGCTTCCTTTTTCCTATCAAGAATGTCTAATTGTACACTTTCTAGATATCCATATCTTCATCACTAGTGTCACTATTGAGTTCCCATTCCTCAAATAAAGTTAGGATCACTAATTATTTCTCCCTAAATATATATTTTAGGTGTTATTCTAATATTTTAGTGTCCTTAAACATTGCCCTTTGAATTACTTGCAGTGGATCAATTAATTCTAGGTTATGTGAGGAAAAGGAGAAAGTGTGCACAAACTTCTCCTTTAGGACACCCAAACTAGCTATCTTGTGGTGAATTTCATTAACCACAAATTAATCTCATTCCCATTCCCACATCCTCAAGGTTATATAGAAGGTGTACACCCATAGGTTCCTTGGGGTGTTTGTGCCATTGTCAATCCATGTTTCTTTGGATAAGCGTATGTGTGTTATTGGTTTTGAATTACTAAAGTATGGATAAATTTCCAAGTCCTCATTGGTTTTTGTAAATATAGTTTAGATGGCTACTTTTACATATTTCCAAGTTGGTAATCTAGGCCTCTGTATTTCCCACCAATAAGTGGCAGTGCTTCTCAAAGTATACACTAGTATGCCCATCCTATCTACCTCCTTGGGGATACATGAATTGAGGTCATAGATGTATTCTTCCATAGGATTTCTCCCCTCATGTCTCAATATCATAAAAAATTTACCTTTGCTCAAGTTAAATACTCTCTTCCCCTTATTTTTATTACAAGAGACCCATCTCTTTGAAGTGTGATCAATCTAGACCCATCTAGTACTCATAAGTTTTGGCACCTTCATGTTCACTATGAGGTACCTCTGACCAGTCATCTCATAAGCTTCTTTGACCCATCAATCACAAGAAATGTTGATGGGGTATGAGTTTGACTATTCATCCTCCTAAAAAAGCACTCCTTGGTCATTGGGGTTGAGAGTTTCAACACCTTGCACCATGATTTTGTAGATATGGTTGATCTCATCCTCCAGATCAATAATTTCTACATAGGGGGTCATTGGTCACTTGATAGGGGGATCACTACCCTTTCCTTGCCATTTTCAAGGGTTATATAGTGATTATTGAAATGCATATCAACATTATTCGCATAACATCATGGCCTTCCCAAGAACACTAGATAATTATCTTGTTCAACAAACTTAATTACCTCAAAGTTAGTATAGAACTCAATGCCCATGATATCTATAATGTCTCTTTTTAGAATCTTGATAAGATACATCCTAGATTTGTTGGCCATGAAAAGTACATGAAGATAAGGCCTCAAGGTTGGCCTACCCATCTTCTCCCATGAATTCTTTGTCAAGATATCAAACTCAACACCTATGTCAATAAGGACCTCACATACTGACTATCCATCAACGGTGGAATTTACCAAGATTCATTAATCATACTCCACATTTTGGGTATGCCTGACTTCTTGTGCCCTTCCATACTTGACATAACAACTTCAACTAGCTTATATTTATAATTAAATTCTTCAATCGGGATACCATCCCTTTTATTTGAAGGAGTCACAAGATATATGTTAACTCTTGTACCTTAGCCTCTTAACCATCTTGTTTCTTGTGATAGGTGGCAGCTTATGCCTTTAGGTCTAATGCTATTTGGATCTCTCCTTGCAATTTTTGAATCACAAGCATAACCTATTGTAATACATCTTTCTAGTGTGTAGGGTCTAGGTAAGGTGAATATTTGGGTTTAAGCCATGTTATGTTCTCAGTGTAGTTTGGTTCCCCATATTCTAGGCACAACTCTGATGCTAAAAGAACTAGAGGTTGAGTGGTGAATCCATTATGAGTAGTTGCCTACACTTTGATTGGCTCCATGTGGTTTAGTTGTGCCTTCAAAGTCTACTTCTCTACTTTAGGCTTGTGCCCTTGTTTGTTTATGTTAGGCCTACTTTGGGTCAATTTTTTGTACAAGTCAAAGAATTCCTTGACCTTATGTGTTCCTTAATAATACCCACATGTTATATGTGTAGAGAAATCATGCTAATAGTGCTCAGTTGAACTGCACTTGTAACATGATCATGGTGGGAATCTTCCTCCACCGTGTTCTCTACCTCAACCTCTAACACCTTTTTGCATTCCATAACCTATATTATATTGGCCATATCCTTCATTACCTTGATTATCTTTCCCCTAATTACAATAGTATCTTTCTGTGCACCTCTTTCCATGTTCTCACGTATCTCATCAATCACTCAATAGTCAATTATGGTATGAGTGTAAGCATCACACGATTGATAATAAATGGTTGTGTTAACTTGAATAGTACATTATAACAAAGGAAAGTTGTAAACATCATGTAACTCATGATAAACCTCATAGATTTAAAGCAATGTGTGCCAATTATTTTGAGGGTAGTTGTTCTTTTTATGGCCTTCCATTTCACAATCAGTGCACCATAACTTGATTTGATCATCTTGAAATGAACTAACAGTAAGTTTCTAGAGTTGGTTGGCTATGGATACAATTTGTGCCTCCATGAATGGGCTAATTCTAGTGTTAGTACCTATGACTACATCAGCTCTGAGTGTGGCTTCCAAAATTTCATGAGGGTCTATGAATGTCTTCATGGAAAGTGCTCTTATGAATGGTATGATCAATCCCCCAAAAAACCATTATGCATGTTGGGAGGGGTGAATATCATAAAGAATCTTGGAAATACGATTTTTGAATCTAGCATCTGTATAGGTGCATGTTCTCTAATAATCCTCCATTAATTTATTTGAGTAGTGGTGATACTCTGCTATTCAAAATTGGGTATATCAAATTGTTTCAAGAAATGTTTCCTTCAAAGTGTCATAATAAACCATATCCTAGTTATGATCAAATTTACTATACCAAGTATAGGCATGATCAAGTAGATTTGTCATGAAATGGGTTACCTTACGCTCAAATTGGATTATACCCCAAGTATGCCATTATAGTTCAAATTTTAGACACATGATCTGTGGCATTCTCTATGCCATGATACTCTAACAAGTGCATGGCCATCTCATAGTAAATTTGTTGTGGGGGCATTGGCATTTGAGGTGCTTGTCCCTAGTACTTGTCTTAGTAGTGGTCTTCCAATGCCTCCAGCCACTAGGTTAGGTGTTGGTCCTATTATTATTTCCAAAATAGATGATGATGAAGGTGTTGTACTACTAAATTTTGGTGTCAGGCCACTTCTTGTGGGTTTTTACCGAATCTACATAGTTGACATTGGCTAAACTAGAATTCTTGTGCTTACATTATATGTTGTCAAGCTAGCACCCAAATGTTTAAAGGTATACTCACTTCATTATTTTTAATTAAAAACTTGTTCAATCACAAAATTATAGTCCTAAGCTATGAAATGGTCAAAGTTGATGTATATAATAGGGTCAATTATCACTCTTCTTTATTCTCATGGGAGATCTAGTGCATGAGCTAGCACCATAGGTTCAAAGGGGGTAGGCACTTTTGACACATCTTCAATGGTCAAATTTTGTAGGGACCCAGTGCATTCTTCACCCATAAATAATTGATCTTGATATATGGCTTCATTATTCCTCTCTTTTCAATACTATAATTCAAGATATCCTTACCCATGCCCTTCTTGCTTGATATAGGTTCCTTCAACACTTCCATGTTCCATATCTTCCATCAACCTACACATTATCTTTTTATAAGTATGTCACCTGATCTCTTAGGTGTCAATCTAATGATCCCCTTATATTTCACTTCACCTACACATCCCCTTCTTCCCCATTGCTCTACTCATATGCAAAATTACTTTAGCCTTCCATTCTCATGGTTTCAAATCCATAATTTACCATCAATTTCTTAAGCTCTATGCTAAATTCTTTCACAAACATGCTTCTGGGCTCATGAAATAATTAATACTATGCTTAGTCATGATAAGAGTATGTTGATACTATAAATTCAATAACATAACTATTTAGTGCTCCTTTCCACCATTTTTCTCTAGCTCTAGTCTAAGTGGCATCAAGGTTATTAAGTTTTTCTAAGTGTTCCTTCATCCACTCAAGGCATTTTCCATAGATTCATCTTTTATGGGTCATATAAATAGCTAACCATTGGTACACATACTTAGGTAGTTCACAAAAGAAGATCTCATATAGAGCATATTAAAGGTTATTCTGGACTCACTTCCTTAGCTTTTATTTTTTATAGGATGGATGCTTCAATGCAAATCTATCTTCCACCTATTATAGCTAACACTTGATGTTATCAATGGAGATTTAGAGCATTATCCTATTACACCATTGTATTAATAAAATTCAACATGGGTCCTAACAATGGAACAAAAATATTATAGTTTAATTTGGGTTTTAATTCATTTACTTTGTCAAGCACTTATCTAATTATTACAAGTTAGGTCTCAACGTGTTACAACTAGGCACAATCATAGAATAATCCGACAATGCTCAACATTTATCACTTAACTATGCCATCATTAATTCACATAAGGTGCAATCCTTATGCACTCACCTGAAGCATAGCAAAGAAATAATTAGGGCCTGTGTTGGGATAGTTATGCCATGGTGTAACTCATTATTCATAGGACTTGGTCATTATAGCAATAGTGTTGGCAATATCATTGACACAAGCTATTTTAGGTGGACTCTAATTTTCTGTAGGCACAAATATTATTTGGGGAACTCATTCTAGTCATAGGAGTGAAAGCCTATATTGGGTTGGTTCTAGGATCTCAATGGTGAAAGCCTTTGTGTTACTAAGCTAAGTGTCATTCAAACACTTTGATGGGGTAAGGGGATTGCTTTATAAAAAAGGATCATTTTTAGGCTAGTGCTCTTGACAAGGGAATCAAATCTTGGTCACATGATTTATCCTATACTTAGGCTAATTCAAAGGTTCTAAAAATGTCATCACTTACATAGGTATACCATTAACAAGTTGAACTAAAAGCTTATTATAACTTAATGCTCATATATTAAAATTAACCATTATAACTATTATAAAACTTATGCAATAAATTTGAAATCAAAGAAAATAACTATGACTAAATAATCTAGATCAATACTCATTTAATTGTAATGTCATTTTTCATTAAACAAGATTCAAAAAAACAAAGTACATATCAATGGAACAGAGCCCATGCTCATCTAAAAATACTAATAACCAAGATGATCATAGGTGAGCTTGGGAAATAAAATGTGGATCCTTAAGGGTATCCATGCTAAAAATTATATGAATTTCATCCATAACTAGATATCCAAAGTTAATTATATAGAGCTTTGTTACCTCAATTCACATCTCTTTGCTTACTAGATCAAGCTTGATTTTATAGAATATAAGATCATCTTAATGCTAGGGTGGATAGCACATACCAAGTGATAATATATAGCCTTAGTTGATTGAATAATTCCACTAGATCCATCACCCTATTCCCTTTGCATTGTAGTCACCACGTGCAACCACTTAAGAAGATGCCCTAAAAAACTAGGTGCAAAGTAATCACCTATCAACTGGTACTAAGTCTATAATGATTCCTCCAAGTGGTGTAAAGGTACCAAAGTAAAAATCATACCAAATGATTTCCTCATGCCATGATATCTACTGAGTTGGCATGGATCCATACTTAGATGAATTAGGGGCCCAACATTCTATGTGAATAGTCTCCAAGAGATGCACTATTACTACTAGAAATTCAATACACTATTTTTCACATAGTTTAAATTTAGCTATGAATGCTTTGAATGTTAGGCTTATTATTTATAAACACAAGGGGAATTGGGAATTTCATAAAAACTAAATAAACACCAAAAGAGAGGGAAGGGTAAGGTACAAAAGGATGCCTCCAAGTCTAAAATGAGATTCATAAAATGGTCATTGAACTAAGTGAATCTACCACATTTATACCATTGTATACTAAGTTTCACTAAAATTCTACCTCCAAGAATATACAGTGGGGAGAGTCTAATGGAAATGAGAGTATGCCTTCAATGTGAATTCCTACCAAATATTAGTACTAGAGGTTTATCATCAAAAACACATAAACCCCATTGAAATTTTGTAGCTAAGCACACAAACTATTGGCACTTACCAAAAGATAAATGAAAGAACTCATACAGATAGTATAATAGCTAAGCACATCATAATCATGGCATACATAAAGTGCCAAGTGTTAATCTAATTAACATAGCATTATTAATCATTTAAACCTACATATTAAAGAAAATTGAACATAGGAGAGAACTTTATACATAAATATAAATTGTATTCATTAAATGAGTGAAAATTGTTATAATAATTGATCTAGGCTATTGTTATAGTCCAGAGTGCAGAGGGAAATGTGGGGGAAATCTTAGAAATAATCCAACAACACTTTTGAACAATTTTTGGTCAACCTTAAAATACAATATGGATCTTCTATAAATAGATGAGGATTGGGGCTCACTTCCAAAAATCATGAGGATCCCATCTTGGGCCATGAGGGCCACTCATTACAATAGAACCATATTTCAAAATTTGAACCAAAAGAAAATCCTAACAAAATTATAACAAATATGTGGGGACCACTTCTAAACATATGGAGGTAGCTAAGTGGGGATGGATCCCAACTACTTCAACTGGGCACTCTCAAATTCCAACATGACTTCTGTGAGGTCAAACTCTTTATCCAACTTGGCCAAGTTCATGGGAGGCTCCCTAAATATCACCTCTACCTGGACCAACAGTCTCTAAGAAATCTATAAAGCTAATTCCATTGAGGCATAGACTCTTGAGACTTGGTTAATGCTCATAGGGGACTGAGTCGATAGGTCCAACACTACTCAGGCTCCATCTTAGTTCACCTTGGCCACTTTCTCCCTCTTAACTTGGTCAAATTAACACATGTAGACTCCAAATTCATCTTGTTTGAGTAGAGTACCATTCAGGTGGAATATCACAGAGATGTTGACCACCTAAAAGTAGGTCAGTATCTTCTTCTCACCCTCTTCCAAGGTTTATATATAAGTGAAGGCCAAGACAAGCCACTCCTCCATTGCCACTCCCATTTTCTTGGTGTAAGTTTGGTAAAACCCCAAATCTAAGATTGGCATTAGTTTGAGCTCTAAGAAAACCCCCTTTTTGACCACTACCTATAACTTTTGACACTTCCCATTAATCTCCATGATCCTCCTGATATAAGCATGTGTCTCATCAACCTCATCCTTAGTCCCCACTACTTTCCCAAAGATTGAGAAAAATAGTATAAGGGAATCCTTAACCTACCCATTTAGTCTTATCAGGAACATAGTCTTCACTTAGGCCTCAAGTGTTTATACTTATCTCTGCATGTCCTTGAGGAGTTTATCAAATATGTCATGGGTAGTTTAGAGGAAGGATAGTGGGTCTTCGACCATATTTTTTTCCCTAGTAGTAGTTCTCACCTTAGTGAGAGAAAATAGATCCTGATGGGTCTACCATATCATTGATTTCCCTTCTTAGATGAATCTCTGAGTGAGCATCCTCTTCATTCTCCTAAAGGCTCTATCAAAACTCTACTACATATCAGGGTCACCTTAGACATCCATTTGTGGTACCTATGACCTTAGGACCATCCCTTAGGTTTTTAGGGGTGTAGGAGGAGTGGATAAAATGGTGGTGAAGGGTAAAGGATAAGGTAGATGGGATATGGATAAAGTGGAATTAGTGAAAGAGGATAGGAGTGGAGGTAGAGTGGACATGGGGGTGAAAATATGGATAATGAAAAGGGAGGCCCATGAGAATAATTGAGATCACCCTTATTATTAGGTGAGGTTCACCTAAGGTAGGATTTCCCTCAAGAATAGATCATGGAATAATAAGGAGGAGATAAGATGGTTAAAGGTGAATCCATTAAGGCCTTGGGTAAGGGAGATGGGATTCAAGAAGACAATTACCAAGATGTTACTGCTATGGTTTAATAAGTCATCATGACCTAAGGAAGATGTGGAGATAGAACTAAAGGCCTTTATTTTGGATCTAAAGGATGGGTCACCTTTTATTTCTTATTTGGCATATTTCTAAGGTTAGCTTTAGGTGTTATAGTGGATGGTCTAGCTATGATGGTGGGGGATGCAAGGGATGATGGTAGAGGACTTGGATCCATGGAGGGGAGTGTTGGGCTAATTGGAGTAGGGATCAAGAGGGTCCCTGATAGAGATGGTTGGTTCCTAAAAGTTTTATTCATACTTATTATTGAAGGCATAACTAAGGGAGGCATTGAGAGGACTCTAGACTATGAGATGGGTATAATGAAATGGAATGGGAAAGTGAGGATGCTTAAAAGGATTGAGTAAAAGGGTACTTGGGTGAAATATGAAGGGGAGATAATGGGAAATATAGGGGGAGATGGATGTGAACTAATGGGAACTATAATAGAGAGTTTGAATGTAGTGGGAGTAGGGATCGAAGGGAAATGGGAAGGGATAGAGGAGTGAGTGAGGTATCCCATATGGGTACTTTAAGGGTGACTCATTTGGACCTTGCTATCAATATTCCAATCATGTTGAATATAAGAGTTTATGGTACTAGTGGTTTGGTAGGCTACGCTTAGGTATCCTGGTACTATGTAGTTTGGGCTCAACTCTACTAAGGCTTGGTCATTGGTGCTATTAGCAAAAGCAAAGGTGAAATGTAAGGAGTAACTAGAGGAAGCATAGGTGAATCTCAAGGATAAATTAGAGGAGGTGAAGATGGATCTTGAAGAGTTAGCCTCTATAAAAAGTGGAGTGAGAGTTGGGGTTGGATCCCAAGGAGGAGAAGGTAGTGAAATATCCTAAAAGATTCTCTAGGAGATGGTGAGAGCTATTGGAGTCAAGTCCTCTATAGATTGAATAATATTTTAATGGGTTTCTAAGGGTCTTACTCAAGCCTTCTTCCATATATTTTCCCTCTTAGCTACTATCCAAGATAACACCTCCTAGTCATCGATGACATTCACATAGAGCTTATCATTATCTTTAGCTTAATTGTCATAGTTGATGTTAAGCTAAGTTGAATATTGTGCCAAGTGGACTCTAATAAACCCTTTATGGTCCCAATGTCAAATCTTGAATTTTTATAGGATGATGGAATCTCTCTTGACTACCATATTTTGTATGGAGTGGAAGTTTCTATAGATGTACCCCTGTATGGTGATCAAGAGTGGAGGGCATGTCTTTGATGATGTTGTAGGTAAAATTCAAAGATGCCATTCAATAGTTGATAGGTGATCTCCTGCTCTTCTAGGTGGTCAAGAACATAGTATGTAGGCATAGGGGGTCTTGGAGGAAACCCATGACTTGGATCACTATGTCATTTTTATACATCTAGTATTCTCCTATGGATATGATGGAGTCCAAAATTATATTTAAAAAATGGAGCATGAGAACTTTATTGACCACTTGGTATACCATTGGGTAGAACTAGTCACAAACATCTCAAACATACTAGTGGATTTAGTGTCCATAAAGATTTTAGAAGACCACATGGATAGTTGGGACACTAAGAACCCATGCAGGGAAATCTGATAGGTTGAATGAAAGCATCCCATATATGGTGTTGAGAAGGTATATCATCATGTAGAATTCACCCCCATTTGAGGAGTTTTTGATGGTACGGACCAAATTTCATTTGATTAAGACTCTAAGGTCCAAGGTGTTAGAGTGATTCAAGATCATTTGTAGTAGGCACACCCACAACTCATTGACATGCTAACAGTATGAGTTTTTGAATATTTGGTTCAATAGGACCATGCCTACTCAAAACTACTTTAAAAAGGTTTAGACTATGTAAGCAATTATATTTTCTTTGTTGACCCTCTTGGAGTATGGGTTCTTGGCTTAGTTATGGAGGACATCATAGAAATGGTGATTATTCATCCAAACTGACACTACCACTACATCGTGTGAGAATGAGAAGTTTGGGAGGGAGAAATATGCCTTGAAGGCATTCCTAGATATGTTGACAATTTGGTTCCAAGAGGTGGGTGAACACACCCAATCATTAATACCATACTATATGTGAATGGCCTTATGTAGGATGTTACCCAGTAGGTCAATGCAGGGGAACACCTCTAGCTTGGTTGTGGCTCTATGAATTTTTTATAATTTGTAAGACTAAAGGGCATCCTCATATTCAACAAATTAGCCATTAAAATTGATAAAATCTTTGGGGACCTACTCAATTACTTTGTAAATGTCATTATAGTGCTTGTACTTAGTTAAACTAGTATGGAAAATGGTGTCCTAATACTCGATATCTACCTTCAAGTTTGAGGATTTAGTGGCCATTGGAGTAGGACAAAGGGGAAATTAGGAATATTTTGGGCATCAAAAGCAAAAGATATAGGGGTTATACATAAATTTAAAAGAAATGAGTCTAATATTTCTTCTAAGGCAAAATGGTAACTAGTAATGGGCCTCCTTTGATCTTTATAAGTGTATGCACACATCTCCTTGAATTTTTTGGTGTTTGGTAACTCACTATAAATTTGAAATTGGGTTGGTGGCTAGATTTTGTCCCTTTATTTCTAAATTTAGAAATGAATTTAGAGCCAATTATCCTCCACCACCAATCAAATATATAAATGTCAATGGGATGTTTTCAAAACTATCCAATTGGATCTAGCTTCCCATTCTATTAATACCCAACACATGGTAGGCACATAGTCATATGTCTTAGAGGCCCCTCACCAAACTCTTTATTTATGACATGTGTCATCTATTTATTAGTCCTCCCATTAATGGTTGGCACATAAGCATGATCTTTACTCCATGTCAATCCATTAGACTAGGTGATGTGTTACCCAAGAACATGTGACACACATTAATTGGCCTTGGTTAACCACTCATACTTCATTCTGAGCTCTTTGGGTTACAAGTGGAAACTAATTCATCTTCACACTTGGTGAGGTGGTAACTCCTCATTAGGTTGGGCTCTCTTAGACACCAAGATATCTAATAGATCTAAGGGACTAGCCTTTCTAAATGTAGATGATGTAGTGATTCCTCATTAGGCTACTTTCTCTTGGGTAATAACATCTCTCATAGGTCTAGGGGATTGGCCTTTATGACTCTAAATGACTTTGCAATCTTCTATTGAGTCAAGCTCTCTTAGGATTTGACATCTTTGATAGGTTTGGGGGACTAGCCTTTCTGACTTTGATTGACTTGGATATATCTCATTAGGTAAGGCTCTCTCAGGTGTTGACATCTCTAATAGGTCTAGGGGACTAGCCTTTGTAACTTTGAATGAATTAGTAATATACTATTAGGTTGGGCTCTCCTGGGCTCTAACATCTTTGACAGGTTTAGGGGACTAACCTTTCTGACTCCAGATGATGCAGTAATTCCTAATTGGGTGGAGCTCTCTCAATCACTAACATCTCTAACAAGTCCATGGGATTGGCCTTTTTGACTTTGAATTACTTGGTGATCTCCCATTGGGCCAAGCTCTATGAGATTCACAAAATGATAAAGTAATAAAGACAAAAATAAAATGACTCATTAAATATTACCTTCTAGATATCAAAACTCAATTTGCCTAGGAAGATAATGAGTTTATTACTTTGGGAAGGGAACTAGACTCTGGGAACATCTCCTTATGAAAATAAACATACAATGTTAGTGCCATGATATGCTAAAACTAAAAAAACACTACTCATTTTTTTTATAAAAGTAAAAAAAGGTATGTTATTACTTGAATAAAATTAATATGATGTGGATTCTAAAGTTTTGAGTAGGTATCATCGATGAGAACAAAATGGATAACTCTAAATCTCTAGTTCATGAAATTTTTAGAGGGGTCCCCCATTTTGGAGAAAAGTGGGCATGTTGGTCACAACACATGACTCCTAAAAAAAATCTTGTGTCAATCCATATGTTTATAATTTAAGAGTTCTTGGATGTAATGCGTGGGTGAATATTTTAGATGGTAAAGATAAATAAATGGAAAGGAAGGGTTGTCATTGTATTTTTGTTATCTATTTTGAATATGTGAATCATATCATCTTCTTGTCTCAAGCACCACTAAAGTTATTTACTATTGGGATGCGTCATTTGATGAAAAATCCTATGCTTATGAGCCAACATATTTTCCTCCTCCTCCTCCATTGGTGTCTACCAATCCATATTAAACTTCCAATTTTTCACTATAATAATAATATATTCTATATAAATTCCATTTGAACATCATTACAATTCATATTATGAGTCACAAAGGGGAAAATTAGCTCCTCCACCACTAGAATAACACATTGTTCCACCAACAATGCAATACGTCATTTATAATTAACCTACATAGGCAATCCAAACCAAACCAAAATGGTTCCACATAATTTGAAATGAGGATAGTGCATAGTCAAGGAATCCTAAATATCCCCACAAGATTAAATTGCAACATCATTTTTGTGTTGCACAGATGACATAGTTAGAAATGATCTAAGATCTAGGGACTTATCATGAGGTGAGTAAGAATCTTGAATGGTAGGTAGTTATGGTATAGCAAATTCATTCTATTAATAATAACACTTTGGACTTGGTTACACTTATGAAAGGAAGAGATATAGTGAGGCGAAAATGGGTGTACTACATTAATTATGTAATACATGGGTCCATTGAGAAGTACAAATCTAAGCTTGTATAATAAAAAATCAAAATTTAAAAGGGTTTATTACCATGAAAATTTTAATCTAGCTTTTAATATGAATTCCATCAAGCTAGCACACTCCTTGGATAAAACATATGGATGAGAAGTCCATTAGATGGATGTCAAAATTTCCTTATTAGATTGTAATTTATATGAATAAATATACATGTTCCAGCCTCTCGATTCCATCACTAGTGATACATATAGATATGGGCAGGGTTCTTTTAGTGGTGAATTTTTTGTTAATTCATGAATATTCCATTTTTTGAAATCTATATTTGGCTTTTTTTTTGCACCCAGAAAGATCACTAGGTAACCAAATATTTTAGGTTGTAAATATGATTTATATGTCAGCTCACCTACCATTAACAACTAATTCCATAATTTTGACTATAAATCACCATGTCATCAAAGGACATTCTGCACTATTTCACCAACATATTTTATACACTATATATCTAATATATTCCAAAGATGATCAAGATTAGAAATTTAACCCAGCCTCTAATGACTGCATGGACTCAATGATAAGGTGACAATCATAGGGCCTAGATATCAAACAAAATTAGAAGGTTTCCACAACTTTTGGATGACATCTATCAGGGATGGACGTTGACTAAGTAGACTAGACAACACCCACAAGGTTAGGTCACCATCCATAGGGTTTGAAAAGTGACTAGATAGAATGGACACTATATACAAGGTTTATAAATCATTTAAATGGTTTAAATAGTGACCAAATAGGTTGGATAGTGTCCACAAGGTCTAGATGCCATCCACAAAGTTTGGATAGTGACCAAATAGACTAGATAGTGTTCACAATGTCTAGACATTGCTCACAATGTCTGTATATTGATTAGATAGATTGAATGATATTCATAGGGTCTAGATAGTGACCAAATAGACTAGATGGTTTTCATAGGTCTAGATGTCATCCATAAGGGCTAGACATTGTCTACTTGGGATTAGACATTATCCACAAGGTCTGAATGGTGACTAGGTATATTAGATGGTGTCCACAAGGTCTACATAGTATGTATAGGTATTGGGAGATGACAAATAGCACTTGTTAGTTATTAGCATCTATAGGGACTCTAAACAATAGCCACACAAAAATGATGACTGACTATAGAGTATCAAAGTGGTAGGTCATAGCTTATCTTGTAAAAAAGTCTATAATTTCATCTGGTGATAATGGTAAGAGATTAGGCCAATTATATGATAAAAAACATATTATCTTATTTTAGATAGCCAAAAAGAACACCCAAGGAAATTTAACCTACACCCACTCAAAATATAGGTACTAAATGATTTGCATAATTTCTTTATTTATTTTTAATAACTATTATTTAACATTTGAAAGATAATAATAAAATATTTATGCATACAGGTCCCTCTATTGAGTGTGGTTTTCCAAATGAAAGATTTAATCACAATATTATTTCACCATTTGAATATAATATTGATGATGAGATACCACCACTTGAATACATTCTTGGATATGACATGGCTATAGCAAAGGACAAAGTAAATGATATCATACAAACATTAAAAGAAACTTCTAGATCTCATAAAATAACAACTTTTGTTGTAAATAAAAATCTAAAAATTTTACCAATTAAGAATATACTTGAGGACATTATAGATAATGACATCAATCTAGTAAAATACACTTTTACTCAATAGACATAAACTTTAGCTAATAAAAGTACTCAAAAAATAGTGTGAAGAAAGGGAAGCAAATGGATAATTGGAAGGTATTTTTTTATTGAATAAATTGGAAGGTCTTTTAAGTTTGACTAGGTATAAAAATTTCCTTTCATTAAACTAGTAGAGATATAAAATAGTAACGATACCCCAACTGAATGTAAATGTACAATATGTTCTTAAAAATTAGGAAAGGATCACAAAATACAACTTAACCTAGACACAATTGAGAAACATTCTGGCAAAGTTTATTGTCAATTGAAAAAGATGGACAAATTCAAAAGACTCATAGATGTAAATATGCAGTAGAGTATGAAAAAAATAGAGACATGTGACATCTTGTTGAGAAATAAGGAACAATTAGACCTCAAATATCAAAAGTTATTCAGTCCAGTCAACATGCTAAAAAATATAGTTCTCAATGATCTACCATATTCTTGAAAAAAATAGACTATATCTAAATTTTTTAAATTATAAAAATCTATTTCAAAATAATAGACTTCATAACATTCCAAAATTGCATTGGTTAGATGTCTTTGCTTGGGACATGGTAAAATTTTTTGTAATGATTGAAAAGGAAGATTTGAAAAAAAAAGTTAAAAATACAAGCTTTATATCAATGTCCATTGATGAGGTCACAACAATTGATAATATAACATGTGTTTGTATCCATTTTTACACTTTTGAGAACAATTTAAGGACACCTCATCTATTAGCTATACATAAAATGGTTGAAAATTCTAATGCAAAAAACCTTTTCAAGTTAGATATTTCTAATTTGAGGGATATTGCTAGGATGGATGATTATGTTATAGCTACAAAGTTGGTATGTGTTGGAGTTGATAGTGAAATAGTAATGCAAGGGAACAAAAATGGTTTATGTGTTTAACTATAGATAATAGTTTCACCATATATGATTTCAATTCATTACATGGCCCACAGAATGAATCTTACATACAAAATTATAAGCACATTTGAAAATGTCGTAAAAGTGAAGGAACTTATCCATGATTTACACACTTATATGTCAAGCAGTCCAAAAATATTTGTAGAGTTTTATAAATTTACCATTGGGATTACTGATGGTTAAAATCTTCTAGAATGTATTGACACAAGATGGATTTCCATGTATGAGCCTATATGCAAAAAATTTGAAGAATATCCATCATTGGCAGGTTTTATGTTTAAATAATGTTTGAAAATCGACAAGGCAAAGGATCTATTATATTATTTAACATTTTTGGTAATGCTTTTGAAATTATGTGGTATTTATTAATGTTTAATGAAATAAATTATTTGATGAAACATGCTCAAAAGAGATCGATATATATTGTAGACTTCATACATTTGAGAAAATGGGTTTATCAATCTCTAAATGTCTTAAACTCAAGGCAAAATAATTTTAAACCAGCTATTTTTGCTAGTTGGCAAACTTTAACAAATATTAAGGATCTAAAATCATATTTTAAATCTAATATTAATGGTCATATTTGTATCTTCTTTAATGAAAAGGAAATACCACTACACACATTCTAAAAATGAGTTGATTTAGCAGGATCAGAAATTGAATAAGTCCTTGTAACATGTATTCTTTACAAAACTATGATATTGGAAACATAGAAAAAAATGAGAAGATAAAGGATATATTGCTTACATAAATTGGAGAACATTTCAAAGGGATGAGTTATTAGAAACCATGGCAGAGGTGAATCCCATATTTTGGAGAGCTAAGGATGGTAAAGAACAAATCAGTAATTTATTTCTTAGATACATGGGCACTCTTATTAAACATTTTTATGTCTATAGAGATCAATGGAGTTGAAATTTTATGTATTTAATGAAAATATTTACTAAGAACAATTCTACCCATTTTAGATTCACAATGATTGATCAATATAAGTGTCTAAATGAGCCAACTGAAAATGGTGCTATTACAAACTATGGAAAAAACTATATCCTAGTATTGTCTTGCAACAATATATTAGTGAAAATTTTAAATTATATGAACTCTATAAAACAATGATTTTGGTCTCTATGGAAGATTAAAGAGTATTTAGTGCATTATATTTTGTTAAATCAAAACTTTGTAATAGATTGGATAGAAATATAGACACATGTTTGGGATTGTATGTTTCATGTTATCCAGTGGATGCATTTCCCTATGATAGATCACTTCAAATTTGGAATTCACTCAGTCAAAGAAGAGGAATTACCAATATAGAAAATGAAATAACTAATATAAATATTGAGACTCTATATGCATTAGATACAATACATACAAATGACAATTATGAAGAAAGGGTTACTCAAAAACTGTTTCAACTACTTAAATTTTAGTATGTATGTAATTGATTTTTTATATTATCATTTGTATCAAAAATCACTTAAACTTTTCAAGAATTCATAAATTATGTTAATTTATTATTTTTAAATAGTTTTTTTATATTATAATTATTTAAAATTTAAGAATTTGATAAATAATATATTTAGGTTATATGTATGGAAAATATTTATTTTACACTTCATTTTCAATATGAAGTGATTGTTTCATGTGGTTATGAATAGTATACATTGATGAATTATGATATTATCATTATAATTATTAAGTAGTAAATTTATAATATAATAGAAAACTTGTCATGGATAAAATGCACAAAATAAAATAAAAACATAGACTTATATTAAACTTACAAGTTTAATTTCAAATATAAGCATTCAGTTTCAACATAACATATACAAAAAACATAATTTGCATATCCTAGGACCCATTGAATTAAAGAGAGATACATGTACTAAATAAATATCATTCAACATAAGGATTTATATTTGTTGTTAAGAAGCAAATGATGTTGCCTCATATTCCCTTTCTTCGAATCTGGATGTAAAACACCTTCTTAAACAAGATCCTCAGTTGTATAATTAATATTTGAAAGTATTATCCTTTATTCATTACACTTTATAACCTGCCAATAGGATAAAGGGATCTGCATCTATTTTCTCATTCATAATAACTTTTGGATCCATGCTATGCTCTTTGATGATCCTCCTCAATGTATTATTCTATTTGTTTACTATCACAAGTTTTTCCTTCCATGCAATTGTTGAATTTGAGCTTTTTCATGATTTTTCAAGATGAATATTAACTACTTGTGATTCATTATTTAGGTTGTTATATTTTGACTACACTTTGGAAAATAAAGTAGGTCAAATAAAAATTACAAAAGTGTGATTAAAAATGGATAAAAAACTAATTACTTGTCAAAGCTTTATCTCTCTACATTGACAAGGCAATAAAGGTTTTGGTCTCTTGCCCATTTGTTACCATATGCATGTGCCTGTGCATTAAAATTTTCTAATATGTTTATCATAACATCTAAAACATTATCATTATAGGGATTTTGCACTGTAATTGATCCTAATTCAACTAGATTCACTAAGATGTCGATTTTAGATGGATCATTTTAAACCAAATAATATAAATAATATCTTTGTGATTGGTTATGATAATGCTCATTAATTTATTTTATCAAAGCCTTGCCCCAAATCTCCCATTATTTTAATACTTTAAATCAGTTTATATTGTGTCATCTAACAAAGTGAAAGCATTATCTGCAATAAGATTATGCAATGGAAAGGATGATAATTAGTAAAAATATTGATCCTCAACATTGTGTGGCTTAGGTGGTGAACTAGAAGAACCACGTTTAACTATTTTTTCAAGAGCCTAGAATTGAGATCCATAAATAATATTATGCACAATAAATCTATTTGTAGGCATGGAATCAATACGCTCAAGGAAAACATCGTCAAGATAAATATTCTAAAAAATTGTCATGACCTTTATTGCAGTAGAAACTCCACCTGGAAAAAAATTGGGTAACTCCATTTTTATATGCATTGTTACCCTACTACCCATGGTATTGCTAAATTATACCCCTAGTCTGTATAGTATGAGGGGGTTGGTGGTGGCATGATATTTCTTAACAAATGTTAAATTGTGATAGGAAAGTCCATCACTAATCAATAAACAATCTTCACCAAAATATAAACTAAGTTAATATCAGGGTCAAAGACATTAGACTTAGGAATTATACTTTGAGTTACCGATATGTTTTGTGATGGTGGATATGTTTTAAGAGAAGGTGAAGCTTCATTTTATATCAAATACTCAAAAAATCAAGTTAACATGTTGAATTTAATGTAATTTAAAAATAGTGTAATTGCAAACATGAAGTCAAATACCTTTCACTGAAGGTAAATGTTGAACAGGTTGATGGAAAATGTTGAAAATGTCAAATACTATTATGAAATTAAATGAAACATTAACAATTCCAAAAAAAATTTACATCAAATTTCAATAAAATTTTAAAATTTTAAAACCTAGATTTAGGGATGTGCCTAAGGGGCCTAGCAAATGTGAAACACTAGGTGAGATATATCTATGCTTATTCTTTTTCTTTATCAATGGTGTTACTACACTATAATCTATGTCATCACCCCTATTATAATGAAAATCCCTAGATCCATTTATGGGATGATATTTGTTCAGTGTAACTTTTCTACTTGATTGAGAAATAAATTCTCTTCTCTATTACAAAGAAACAAACAAAATCAATTTAAATTGTAACTAGCTAATAACATGAGAATTTAATGACTTAGAAGTAAACTTGAAACTTAATTCTAGCTCATAAAGGGACACAAAATTAATTTTCATTTTTTCATGCAAGATATTTAGAATAGTTGTTCCCTTCAACTCATGATACACCTCATAGTATAAACCCAAAATATAATTAGAAATGAAAATTGTGTAAGTGTCAATTTGAAAGGCACAATCCAAATTGTTTCTTATATTATTCAAAATGAATGTAAACCAATAAAATTATTATCTACCAAGAGAATGGACAATGTATGTTACAACATAAAAGGGGATGTTTACAAGTCTTCCCTATAAAATAATCCTTGCTTGGAAAATTTTGATGAGGGTTTCTAGATATGGGTTTGTTTTATTTTGAATTGAAATACCCCTTCTCAAATGATTAGGGGTGATTGTAATATAATTAAAAAATTAAATAAAATCTTTAACTAAGATATTTACTTTCAAATTTCATACATAAAACACTTAATATTAATTAACAAAAATAATATTACCTATTGAGGTAGATGTATCTATATCTAAGTGATTTTCCAAATATATTTTGTCTTCAACAAATAAAATAGATTTTATGGACATAGGTTCAAAATTTCTATGTGACAACCCTAATAAGCACTCGATATCTAAAGGTGAGGTTCCAAAAGTAAGAGTCTAAGAGTCAAGGGTAAAATAAAACTCTCAAGAAGCAAGTTTGTAACTAGACATGAGAATGTTCAACAAATTTATGTCCATCTCATATTGGGGCATGTAAATCAGGCCTTTTAAACAACATCAATTGATCCAATCATTTTAAGAGTTCTCATATTCTATATGGCTCAATATTTTTTGGAAAATAATATTTTTATAGACAAATTTAAGAATGGGGGCAGAAGATACAAGGTTGGAATCCATTTATGAGATTGAGAGTAGAGGATGAGGTTTAGTGTAGAGGATGAGATCAAGGTTTAAACTAAGCATAAAAGATAAATGATTAAATATTAGGGGTGAGGGATATATATAGACATTTCCCATGGAATCTAGGCACTATCCAGAAGAGCTAGATATTGGCAAGACAAACTAGACATTGTCCACATGCTCTAGATGGTGCCCATAGACTTTAGTGCCTATAGATTTTGGATAGCATCCACATGTTTTAGATGGTGTCCACATCCCCTAGACATCATACATATGTTCTATATTCTATCCACTGAGCCTAAACACTATCCACATACTCTATATAGCATATACAAAGTTTAGATGCCATCCACAACATATGGATGGTGTTCATAAGCTCTAGATGGTGTCTACAGAGTCTGGATAGAATCCTTGGGATCTAGGTGGTGTCTACACACTTTTAAAAATGTCCATAGATTATAGATAGTGTCCATAGGCTCTAGAAAACATATATAGGCTCTAGATGGCATATATAAAGTCTATATGGCATCCATGAGCTCTAGATGGTGTCCACACACTTTGGATGACATCCACATAGTCTATACCCTATCCACATGATCTAGGCACCATCTAGAAACTATATACATCATCCATATCCTTTAGACATCATCCACATACTCTATATGGCATTCTTAGAGTTTAGATGGTGTCTACAGGCTCTAACTAATGTCCATAAGATCTTGATGGTGTCCACAGACTCTAAACAACATTCACAAACTCTAGACATTATCCATAGAGTCTAGATGTTGTCCACATAATTTGGATGCTTCCCATAGACTCTATATGACATCCATAGAGCCTAGATAGTGTTTATAGAGTTTAGATAACATCTACAAAATTTGGATGGTGTCCACAAGCTTCAACCACTCTTCAAATACCCTAGACACCATCCAACAAATCTATATACTATTAAAAGGGTGACGCATAGGATTCACCTTCCCAAATAAATTGCTTTCCCTTAAATTTACCTCCATTTCTAAATTAACTTTTTAATATTCACCAAAAAAATTACATAGGGATTTTTCCTAGGGGCCCTTAAAAAATGTATATATGGGTGTAGATTGAAAAAGTCCTTATTTGGTTTGAAATAGGCTTCATGAGATTGGTATGATAAAATTTATATGTTCCTAATAAAATCTATTTTAACATAAAGTCCATCTAACCCCATAATTTACACAAATAAATTAGATGGAAAACTCCTAATTTTAGTCTTCTATGTAGATTACCTATTCATTATGAATTCTACCAAATATATCCTTGATGTGAAAGAATATTTGATGAATTATTTTGAAATCAGTGACTTGGGGTTGTTACATTTTTCTATTGGCCTTCGCATCTCATGGTCTATGAAAGGAATATTTTTAAATCAGTCCAAGTATGTTTAATACATATTTTATCACTTCAATATGAAAAACTAAAAAATCCACCCCAATTCCCTTTCAATTTAGAGTCAATATTTCTTCCAAGTGTTCTTCTCCCTTAGTTTATGACACACTCTATAGAAAATTTTAAGGAATTATTTTCTATTTGAATCATATTCATCATGATATGTCCTTTATCATTGGCATATTATCATGCACTTATTGGGACCCCCATGACACCCATTATCAAGTTGATAAACACATTATTAGGTAGTTTTTTAATACTACTAACTATGGTATTAATTATTTTTTAGAAGGCACAAAAGCATTAATTCTTTGTTACACTTATAATTGAAAAACATCAAATGTAGGTTAAATTGAGAGTGATTGGATAGGTAATTTAGATGACTTCAAGTTAACCATAGGATATATCTATAATTCTGGGGAAGTTCCCAAGGTTTGGTATTGTAATAAGTAGTTTACTATTTTTTTGTCTATTATGGAAGCTAAGTATAGTGTATTTATCATTATTAGTCATGAGTGAGTTTGGATTCAGTGCACCCTTTCTAAGTTTATATTTTCATAGTCTCAACCCATAATTATTTGCTGAGATAACTAAATTATTATCCATATATATTATAACCAAGTGGAGTACCTATGTATAAATAACATTAAAATATATAATAATTATATTCAATAGGTGATATAGGACAAGGTCATTAATCTTAAGTATCACTAAAAAAAATAGGTTGCAAACATCTTCAAAAATCCATTACTTGAGGCTTGATTTGTTTAACTTAGGAAAAATTTTGGAGTGAAATAAAGAGTCATCAAGGATGGATATCTTTGTGAATCCTCCATCCTTACATTTATCAATTTATTATCAAGGGGAAATGTTAGTGCATTTAATACTACATACACTTTTTTATGGTTTAATATGTACTTGTATTATTTTTTTATAATATAATTAATGGATAAACACTAATTGGTGTGCACTTAACCATTACCTAGTATTAGAGAATATTATCAATTAAGTATTTATTTAATTGACTTATACTAATAATAGGAAATTATTTTCTCTAAGAAGACTTTGTTCCTATTTTGTTTTATTTTGATTATGTGAACCTAAACAAGTATAAAACTTTGAACTATTCATATTATAAAAATTATGGCAATAATACATGAATATGAATTTAAAAGGTGAAATATGATAAAAATTTTGTTCTTGATAATTGTGGATATTATTATGGGATTAAGATACACATAATGTTTGTACTTTGTGTAGGACTAAGGTAATGTATAGGTGATATTAAAATCTAAAAGTAGAATGTAACTCACTCAAATTAGGAATTGGGTGTATAAAACCACCAAGATGAATCCAAACTTTTGTGGATACCTAAGATAGATGATATAATTTTTATTCTTATAGATTTAACTGTGTAAAATTACTCTTTATTTTAGTACATGTTTGTATGCCTACTTTTCATCCATCTATATGTGTGATATCAAAGCTTTTTGTGTGCAGTATCCATAAAACTTATCTCCTTCTATTTGAAACCCTAAGTCCACTTTTGATACTAGGTTTAGGCTTGAAAAGGGGGAAATATGTCAATTTAAATAACTTCAACTACACCCTAATGAATGATTGAGTGATTCCTGCATAGCTAATACTCAATAGAGGGAATTCAAATGCATGTAGTTATCCCTATTAGGTGTAAATGTGCAATGGTACTCCTTTAATGAATAAAACATATAATGTATCCTTTAAAACTTTTAAAATGGAATAATTGGATTTAATTAAGTGCTTTATACTTGGCTATGGCTTACTTCCTTGTGATTTATGACTAAATTCAAAATTTAAGGGTAGTCCCATTCAATTTTTAAGAATAAAAATTGACTTTTTTTACCATAGTAGATAATAAAATAGGCTTAAACTTAATATGTATTTATATGGGTATATTAGGGTACTTTTTCATGCCACCAAAATTTGAAACATAATTGTTGACCCATAAATATTATTTGAATTTTAGGAATGATTACTATTGGCATAGGAGTGATTCCATTAGAGTTAGATATTTACAAAATTATATAGGCATACAAGTCTATCAGACTTGTCTGAAAGATAGGAATATTGATCTAATGCTTTGGAGAAATTTTGAGTATGATTTTTAACAATTTATGTATAGACTAGGGAATTCTTGTAGGTGACTTATATAAAATTGAGAAGGTTAGACCCATAACAAGAATGTGGATGTGATAGAAGGGTGTGCAAGAGCCATATGTGTATGTGAAATTCATGTAGATCAATACTGACATTTATAGGTGTCTAATAACATATTTTAGTGTCTAAAAAATCCCCACTTTTATTTTAGTATTGAAATTAAATATAATTCTATAGTAGAAGGATAAATATATGTACCTAAGTTTTTACAACACACTTTGTCTTTAGGAGAAGGATATGAATGTGAAACTTACTCCAAGTAAACATAAAACTAACATGTACCGATGAATGGGCATTTATGAAAATGAATTATGAAATGTAATTGGAAATTTTTAAACTTAAAAGAGTAAGGAATTAATACACCTAAAAGTGGGTGAACCATGTTTACCCATGTGATGTTTTTGGAGTTGATTCTCCCTATTGAAAAAATGGAAAGTTGTGCATCTTAATAGAGCATATAAAGAATGAGAATTATTAATGAATAACTTGGAAAATTATAGGTTATCATGCCTTAATGAATAAATTAACTAATTTAAGGGCCATGGGTTGGGAAAATAAATTCCTCAATCACTAGGAATAGTGTTAGGCCATTGAGTGTGTATAATTTAAACCACACTACTCATTTAAATGATCTTGAACCTAAAAATGTAATTGGAAGCCTATTTTAGGATCATGAATCAACTACTAAAAATATACTTATATATTTAATATGTAACCTTTTTACCATAAATTCCATGCTCTTAAGTTGTTATCTCTATGTGTGTGTATGTGTGTGAATAATTTTCATGCCCCATAATATGAACAAATCGGTTCTAACATGATATATAATTTTAATTTACATCTAGATATCATTTGTCTGAAATATAAAAACTTGTTACTTATGTTATTGTAAAATGTGTGCATACACATTTTATATTCCCCAAATTATATCTCAATATACAAACATTTATCCCAAATCTAAACTAAACTAATAATATTAAACCATTTAAACTTAAAAATCATGTGATATGTCCTAAAATATAATATTTTTTAAATAGAGGCTAAAATATCTATGACAAGCCCACTAATATGCCCCATTTTTAGGTGAGGGATGTAACATATGAATTAATCATTTCAAAATAAAAGAGTTAATTACATTATGTAAAAATATGTAATCATTTAGAATCAGGTGCTAACATGTGGAGAATATGTCATCATAATAATGAATAGATCATCAAAGTATATATGAAACATGTAATGTAAGGCATAAAAGTATCATGTCAAGATAGATATATTAATTAGGCATGTAATAATAACCATCGTTTATATAATCATTAACTAAATACTGAACTACACATGAAGGTGCATGTTATGGATCATCACACCACACATAAATAGGGAGGTGAAAAATATGGATCACAACACCACAAAATTATAAAACTTAGAAAATAATATTATATTTATCCACTCATAATCAAAAAAATTCATTTCCATGATGTTTATAATAAAATCAAATGAAATATAACTCAATTTTACATAAGGAAAGCACCACACACAATGCAAAATTGAATGTCGCACAAGGCAAGGTCGTAAAAAAATATCTATGTAATGAAAACTCAATCATGCAAAAGTAATAATAAAAATGCAAGGGCCCAATGAAAGAGGAATATAATAATACACTCAATCAAGAAAAATTATTAATAAAATAAAAGGGCCCAAATAAAAAGGCATGTCATGATACATGCAATCAAACAAAAGTAATAATTAAAGGCAAGGACCTAAAGAAAGAGGCTTAAAATGATACACTAAATCAAGAAAAAATAATAAGAAAAGAAAAGGGTCCAAATAAAGAGGCACACAATGATACACTCAATCAAAAAATAAATCAAGCGATAAATAATCATAATCAATTATTAGATTATAATAAATGAAATACCAAAAATGAAGCATATAATAATTCCAACTAGTTACACTATCAATCAATGTCAATGTCATAATATATAAAAGTAACATATCTATAAAATGTAGCACTATAAATAATATAATAAAGAATAAGGTAGTTATAGGTGATCAATATAGCTCAACATGGTAAATGGAAAAGTAAAAAATATATATATTATGTAACCTATGAAATGAGATGCCCCAAACATTGGCATGGCCCTTGGGTATAGGAATGTCCTACATCTATGAATCCATGTATTATGTATAACTTGTATGTCATGCATATCACTCATATATACCATGAAATTCATGTGTGTATGAAAAATTATATGTAATCTATAAAAAAATATGATAAATAACATAAATTAAATAATGTAAACTAGCAAACATTAACTTCTTAGGTCCTAATTTTGGATTTTTAGAATATTTTGATTTATTATTATTTATTTTTTTGAAATATTTTGAAAAAAATATTATAAACTAGTTAAGTTTCCACATTTTTCAAATGGTTCTATGCCACTCATATTTTTTCTTACCTTTACACTTTTCTGAAGGTTTTGTAAACATGTTGCATTTTCTTCCACTCTATATGATTGTTCATGTGATGACTTTGCAGTTATCCTTGAAGGTTTTGAGATTTGATAATATTTTTGACCATCATGAAAAATATTGATTGTATTTCCTTCATGTAATAATGTGATGTACTATTTTGGTATATCCAATGTAGCCTTCATCTATTATAACTTTTATCCTAATGTAAACCTCCACTAGTTAGCAAGGCACATCACCCATATACATGTATCAATGACCTTTGGCCCACAAGAAATTGGTACACTAATATGTAAAATTGATGATTTTGAATATAGAGTGTGTTTTAACTCATCATTTTTGTGTCCCAAACATCTTGATAAATTTTAATCTATCACTGATAGGCACCCTCAATGTATGATTTAATAATCAAGATTTATTATCATGGATGCTTATGAATTCTATGTGTTGTATTTGTGTAGAGATCTTGGTTATAAATTACTAATGATAATTCTTGATTTTTTTGGATGATAATAATGATCCCTTCATTATTTTACTTTTTGAATTTTTTATTTTAATGTTATATGATTATATTTTTCATGCCCATTTATTCAATGGTAATCACAATATGATTTTCCTTCCTAATGTGATATATATCTCATAGATCTATGTCTATTAGTTAGTAATGGAAAATAATTTTTATAAAGTAAGATTTATAATATGATGTTTGGTTTATCATAAATACTCATTTATTATAATTTAATGGAAGGTTTATATCCATAAACTCCACAATATTCAAAGAATTGTGCTTTGAGCCTTTATAGTCTAAAATGTATAATTATTTTTGTGATCAATTTATGCTTTATTTTAAAAATATTTGTCTTTCGATTATGAACTTAACATAAGAGATTCATGGCTTGAGATAAAATTACAAAAACTATTCACATTCTAATTATGTTCATTATCTCTAATTATTATCTTTATTTTGTCTCATGTATATTATGTTTGAGTAATGACCTTTGAATTATCAATGTTCTATGTATATGAATTATCCTAATACTCTCCTAGACCAAAAGGCATAAACATATTATGAGAAAAATTCTAATTTGGATCAATAGGATTGAAATTTAGCTTGAGAAAATGATCATCTATATTCTCTTGCATATAATTATCATCATCATCACCATCATAATAATCTATCCATCATAATAATCTATGACTATGCAATTTGGATATACTAAATTGACCAACAAGGGAAGATCTTATCTCTTTTTAATAAACATTAGCTTGTGTTGTTTCTTTGTTTATTCATTAATGGTAATTATTATTTCCCTTCATTTACTTTGTTTTATTATTAAACCTCACATGTATAAATTTTGTCTAATGAGATAGGTTGTGATGGAGACACATAGAATAATGCATAAAATCAGATAATGAATTACCCTCATTATTAGATTGTGTCATTTTACAATATTTGAAGGGATAATTTTCTACAAGGAATGTGTACAAATATACATCATGTATGAACTTCACACAAGCATGTAATGTTGATGGTACTACTTCCATAGCATGTATCCAAGGTTGACCCAAAATCAAACTGTATGATTAGGTATAACATGAAATAAAGTAGATATTGTCTTGGCTCCTACTATCACATCCAATGATATTGATCCAATTACCTAATGTGGAATGTTATCAAACCAAATTAGTTTTTTATTTTATTTTTAAATAGTATCCATATTGACACCCAATTATTTTAAGAAAATCATGTTATATATATTCATTCTATTTATATTATCTATTAATACATGTTTGACTTTTTAACTTTTAATTTAAACTTGAATGAACAATGGGAGATTTTTCCCTAATGTGTGTTTGGTATCTAAGTCTTCATTTTAAAATGAAATGACTTTTGTATAATTTAATGCATTAATAATATAGGAAAATTATGCAAGATCTATATCATTTAGGAGAGTTATGTCATATAATTACTCATATAAAATGTCCTTTTAAATAATTGATCTCTTAAGAAATTCAAGGATAAAAATCTTAAAATGTATGCCTTTTATTTGATCAATGATATCGTATCTTTTGGTTTGAATGGATGGCCTCATGGGATGTGGATAAGAATCATGGGGAATATGTTGACTACCTCCATTCTACCATATATTATGGGACACCCTACCTCTTCTATTAGTGAAAACATGGACTCCATAATCCATTATAAGCCTTGTGTGAATAATGGGGATGGGATGGTTATTGGTAAAACATTAAGGCTTAGGGGGAGGAGATAAAAGAGGATTCATGCATTCCATTTGGTGCTTAATGTTAACAATAACAAATTTTGATTGAATATTAAAATAATGTACGTTAAAGAATTCTAAAGATTGTTCATTATTTACTTTAGCCTTATTATTGCATGCATATTTTATCTATGGAAATACATAGTTGTTACATATTTTGCATAGTAAAATAAAATAAAAACTATGTATATCCATTATAGTCATTGTAACTTGTGAATGAAGGAAAAAATTTGGGCCTAAAACACTATTACAAAAATATAAAACCCTAGAAAAATATGAAACTCTAAGATAAAACCTAGGGTTTTTCTATGTTATAGGAAAAATGTGGGTTCACCAATATGTTTTATCTTATCTTGATTATGTGAATATAAACAAGTATATAACATTGAACCATTCAATTTTTATAAATTATGGTAATAACACATGAATTTGAATGTAAAATGTATATTGTGATTTAACAATTAAAGTTTTTTATTATGGAAATCACTTAGGGATAAAGATACTTAGCTTGTTTATACTTAGTGTATTATTGAGACTATGTGCATGTGATAAGAAGTGTTGAAAGTAGACTGTAAGTCAATCAAATCAAGAACTGGGTGTCTAAAATTGCTATGATGAATACATAATCATGTGGGCACTTGTACTAGATGATATCATCTATCTTATACCGATTTAATTTGTGTATAATTCCTCTCTATTTTACTATATGTCATTGTGTTTTCTTGTAATTCATCGGTATATTTGATATTAAGGCTCATTATGTGTGTAATATCTATAAAGCCTATCTCTAGTTATCTTTAAAACCCTAGATCCACTTTCACCACTAGTTTTAGGCCTACAAAATGGGAATAAAGTGGGTTGAGCTAACCTTAGAATGGTTTATTTATGACTACATATCTAATACTTTAAAGAGGGAAGTCAAATAATTTGTATTTATCCCTATTAGATGTACATGTGAAATGGTGTTCCTTTAATGAATTCAACATGTAATCTATATTTTGATAGCTAGAAAATGGAAAACTTATCTTAAGTACTTTAAACTTGGATAGGGATTGCTTAATTTTGTTTGATTACTAAATTGGAAATTTTAGGGTCATCCCTTTATATTTTTAAGTTTTAGAATAGGCTTAGTTTACTATGTATTTATATGGGACTCTTTCATTACTTTATCACACCACCAAAAATCAAAATTCATGAGCCAACTCATAAATATTTTTTTAATTTAAAAAATGATTGTAACTTGGCATGGGAATGAGTTCATTAAAGTTAGACACATGAAAAATTACATTGGTGTGTAAGTCTGTCAGACTTGTTTGAAATATAGGAATACTGATTAGATGATCTCAAGACTATTTGATTATGATTTTGAATGAGTTAGGAACATACTATGGAATTATTGTAGGTGAAATATAGTAAATCAAGAATACCAAACCCATAGAAAGCATGTGAATGTGAGATAAGTGTGTGTACTATCCATATGTGTATGCACAAGCCATGTAAGATGAATTTAGTCCAATGTTGACACTTTCAGTGTATAATACCAAATTTTAATGTCTAAATTTATAAAATTAATCTACTCTCCAATACCTAACCCTAGACTCCTTATCTCTACAAGACCATAGAGATCTAGTGGGTAAGGTGATTTTATGGATGAAAGTTACAAGTATAATAGTAGTGAATTAATTCCAAAGATCTTAATTTGATGAGGTGATAATTGTACATGGATAAAGAGTGTGTATTATATTTATGTGATGAATTTTACTACATGCATTTGGGTGATAATATTAAGCTAGTTCAGCAATAGAATTTATATATAAATTTAGTGGTTTATAAAATAATTATAGATAAGATTGAAACCCAAAACTAATTAGCCTCATGAATTTGGGCCAATTCCAACCATTCTTGCATATTCAAAAAAACTTGGAGGGTAAAACCCAAATATACCAAACCAATAAATATGGAATCCTTTCTAATAATAAAAATTGAACCTATTTTCATTTTAAATACCCTATACAAAAGCATTGGGATTTTACTATCAAGATACTAAAAAACTCCTAAGCCCATAAGTTTTGATGTTCATCAAGAAGGTTTACCTATTGAATATATGTGAAAAAATTAAAAATATATTTTGAGCATTGAATTTATCCTTGTAGGCTTAACAATGATCATATATAAAGGAATTAAAATAATTGAGTGAAAAATGAACACTTCATAGCTATAGGTCCATTTATAAAAAATTAAATGTAACTAAGGGTACATATCCAAAAATTTAAGAGGTGTCACATGTAATAATTTGAATTGTGTATCTTACCTAATAGTTTCATAATACTTCAAGAATTCAAGAGTGAATTTAGGATATACCTTGTCATCTAATCACATTCATTGGTGATAAATGGATTATTATATGAATGACATCCCAATTAAATTATTATGCAAAGAACATTCTTTTTGGCTTATTACTTCCAAACATGATAATAATAGGGGACTAAATACGTAGGTATAAAAATGAATATATATGAATAAAATTCCATTTTCATCATCGAAAGATAGATATGAAAATTGGATCCATCAAACCTGTAATGGTGATTTGCATATAGATTAAATAATTCATTATTCATATCATGTCTCTTAAAGGACCATAAATAAAAAGGTCAAGCCTACAAGTAGGAAAAAAATAGGATCATGTATTGGGTAGTCACCACTATCGTGTTGAAATATGGAGAGGCAAACTTTTAAATTCAATAAGTTACAATTTAAAGGAGAGAACTTTTCATCTCTTCACCTATAAGGAAGTAAAATAATTAAGCATAAGTCTACATAATCAACATAGATAAAAAACACAAAGGACATCCATTCATAATTACATACTTAATGTAATCAAAATGAAAGGATTAAAATCAAATGAATAAAATAAGGATAAATTGATTAAATACTTATTCATTCATATGGATCTAAACCCAAAAAAATCAAGTCAATAATAATGGAAGAAGGATATTTTCATGGTAAAATATTCTTGTCAAATCTTTACCATTAAGATAATAATTTCACATGACTAAAAGAGAAAGGCTGAAAGGAATTAATAATACAGGATTGTCTCTTCATCACTTAAATCATATAGCATTGGATGACTCATTTGAAAATGAAAACATCATTAATGCATGAAAAAACTAGGAAATGTAATTTATTTCACCACCCTATGTTTTTAAACTCCATACAATTTTTTGGGTGCATGTGTTGTGATTTAAATTTTAAGGGGTTATAGAGTTTAAGCCTTAGGTTGTTAAAGAGTATGAGTATTGTAAATTAGGGTATAAAATATGTAATAAATACAACCACTTATTTGTGAAAGAATTAAGCTAATATGATATTTCCAATAATAGAAATGAATGACACAAATTAATACTTAGCTATAAACTCCTTGAGACAAAGGATATCAAAGCTAAAAATTGGTACAGGAGCTAGTCTAAGTGTCACAAATAGAATCTAGGTGGAAAACCCCCTCTTAGATAATAACATCATACTTTAGACAATAGTGATATGGTGCTAGTGTCTATTTTTGGCGCTAATGTCTTATGTGTAAGAAATAATCTATACTTCTAGGAGCACTCATGTCTAAGTCTACCAAGCATGTTATTATGTGAACAAACCTTGTTTCACTATCTATGACCTATTATACATAATTTTGTATTCAAACCCTAGAACTCTATGTGATTAGGGCATTTGATTGGCATAAATAGTAAAAGTGTGGTGTTAGTTGGGTAGTCTAGACATTCTCAAAACCCCATTGTGATGAGAGTTTCCTACATACCAATACTCTAAGAAATGATCAAGATCGATGTAGTTATCCCCACTTAAGTTTTAGTGAAAGTGTAAGTGAAACTAGTATGAATGTCACTTTGAGTGTTTTTAGTGAGGCTTGAGACTAGAAATATGTGTATTCTAATATTTTGATGGATTTAGATGATTGTACATAGAAATATGTAAAAATATGGATTAATAACCTTGATTGTACATAACTTATTTTGAGCTTATTTGTGTGTATTTGCATCTATTTCCATCTAGTGAATAAAGGGATAAAATCCATACAAACACACACACACACACACACACACACACACACACACACACACACACACACACACACACACACACACACACACACACACACTAATTTGGTGCTTGTGTGGGGTTTTAAATAGGTCTAGGCCAACCCTAGGTGTCATTTGAATTAAAAATATATCTATTGGGATAAAAAGAGGGAAAATGCTAATAATACCCAATTGGGACACTAGCATTGTGGTGTTAGTGTCCAAGTATGGCGCTAATGTTCAGGTGGTAAAACCTACATCACTAGGGGCTTGGATGTCTAAAGGAAGGTCTGAGACTAATTTTGATACATCTAGGTATTTGTAAGGCCAGTACAAAATCTAGATAATTTTTTAAATAGGTCATAAGATAGGTCTAAGTCTAAGATAGGGATGGGTGGTCTCAAGTAACACTCTTTAGACTCAAGTGACTTTTTAGATTACTATATCCCCCCCCTTATTTTATAATTGTAGTGAAGTGAAATGACTAGTATAAAGGAAAATATATTTACCTAGACTTACCTAAGAGGTGAAGCCCATGAATTTGGATCTGAGTATGTGAAGCATGTTCCATTTCATGTCCTACAAATGAAATGTGCATAAATTATTCCTTACTTAATAGATATCAAAATCAAAGACAAAATTGATTAAAGAGATAAGAGAGAGGAAAATAATGAATACATGTCACTAGGTATATGAATCAATGTATAAACCTAGTGGCATCTTTAATGTGTGTAGTTGATGACCAATCGGTGAGTAACTTGGACTAAGTTGAATGGTTTATTCAATCCCCATGTGTGGGTGGCTCAATAACTCAATCTATCCTTGACTCCATTGTTTCCCACCCCTATTCAATGGATCATGACCTATGAATAGCTTAAATTAGATTTATGGCTTGTATAACCCTATTATATATGTGGCTCAATAACTCAAGTAGACAATGACTCCATCATTACCTACCCATGTGTATTAGATGCATCTATAACTAAATTTTCATAATGTAACTGAAGCTGTATGACTATAATTGAAACTACATATAATGGCTTTAAGTTCACTTAGTAACTCTAGAATGAAAATTGTAGCTCAGGGACTATGCGGTAATGTCAACCACTATAGATGGAGTAAGGCATCAAATTTGGTATAAACTGGTGAAAATGGTGTCTAGATTAAGAATGTAGAGAATGACATAGATTTTGTCATTTCATCTGATCAACTAGTATAAAAGTGATCATATAGAAATAATTTGTTGTGCACATGCCCCCAAATCTAATATCTAAGTATATAGATTCTATATTTGAGTCATAATAATATGTATATAAGTATATATATTCTATATTGAGTTATAATAATCTATATCTAAGTATCCAAAACTAAAATGGGAGTGATAATATTATACATGATGCCCCCAATCTAAGTAAACTGGTAAAATGTTATGTAAAATTGAGCAAAAATTGATAATCTGTAACTAAATCTATACCAACTTATACTATACCTACTATAATTTTCTATAAAATATAAATTTTATTACATCTATGGATACTAGATAGTATCACCATACCTTGGATAGTAGTGTTGTGGTGCTAGTGTCCAATTGTGTTGTTTTTCTACTAAATTGACTCTAATCTTTGTCTGACTATTTCCCACTATGTTTTCCTAAAATTGAGCTTTCTATTTTGTTCCTACATGTTGGAAACTATATTCTGAGTGCATTAAGATAGCCTGATGTCTATGAAAAACCTTTGTGAATTCCCCCTCTTTTGAGGGTAGTTATTGAACCTATGCAAGAACTATCCTTAAAAAAATCCTCTACATGATATGTGTTAGTCTGAGCATATATTATATATACATAGTAAACCAATATAATTTGTAAACATGGCATCAAAATGTAAGATAATTTGAACATAAGTGGGTAATGTATAATGTATGTTAGATCTAGCATTCAAAAGGCTATCAAGATATATATATATATATATATATATATATATATATATATATATATATATATATATATATATATATATATATATATATATATATATATATATATATAATAATGTAAGCATGTGTATGAATAGAAAATTTGAGTAATAAAATGAGTAACTACCTAGGGGATGGGGCATGATGTCCATCACATAACCCAAGGAGGAAGGGGAGATGTATGATTTCCCTCATGGCATATAAAACTATAGTGTATAACAAGTAAGAGGTAAGGGTCATGGCCATGACGTATACATGAAAACATACATACAACACACATGAGGCATGCAAAGTAGGCCAAAGGGCCATAATACAAGGGACATGGGTACATGTCACTAAATCTAAGAAATCAATACATACAAGGGCATGTTCAAATGTCCACATTCATAAATAACAAGCAAGTTTGGCATAAATCCACATTGAAGGACATGTTTAAATGTCTACATACACAATCAAGAAGGCACACACAAGGACATGGGAACATGTCCAAAGCATACATACAATGAAAGGAAGTGGCATAGAGCCATAGAATAATAGAATATTAAATTCCCTTGAATAAATGTAGAATCCAAGAAACACAATCAAGTCTAAAATAGTAAATATATAAATTAAATTATGCATGAACATGTGATACAAATTTATAAAAGAGAAAAGATGGACATAAACTGAGTATAGATTAGTAGTAGCCTACAAAAAATATATGTAGTATAGGATGATCAATATCAAGATATAAACAATGGTAAATCTATGACATAGAGTTTATAAATAGATAATTTGGCAATCAAAATTATGTATAGGATGCCCCCAAATGGGCTAATATGTCAAATGAGGAATCTATGTATCTATGTATGTGCCTTCACTAGGTAGATATTATAGAATTTGAATCTATGTGGTAGACCTGAGTCCTGTAAGAATGAACTAATGAATCTCACAAGAGATTCACTATCAAGGTGTCTTGTATCAAACAAAATAAGAATGATCATGCGTGTTATGTAAAAAGGTATATATGGTTTATGATTTGGCTATACTAAGTGATATATAGCTAAAAATACTTGTGGATTAGGGCTAGGAATATATGAATCTAACTCAAACTATCCTATGAACTATATGTCTCTTAGGGACCCATATGGTAGAAGATGTTGTAGCTAATCTAGATGTTATCTGATGAGAACTCTGGGAAATCAATAACACTAGTCTTAGAATGAAATGGCTAGAGAGACTCTCTAGAATATATAACATGTCTCTAATATAGGGGTCTCTCTAATAGTGGTCTTTGTGGGAGAGTATGTGTATGTAGTAACACTATATAAGTAGACCTCACCTACACTAGTCCCTTAACTAAAATCTATGGCATACTAATAGAAACTATAATTATAACTATAACTGGTGGCTATTGTGTAACTACCTATGGGATAGGTACATAATACTCATATGGAATGCCCTCAATTATTAACAACTTGATTAGCATGTATATAATTGATGCATATATGTACAGTGGATGGAGTGGCTTCAATATATTTTATCTATTTGATAAATGTCCTACTCTAAATAACCCAAGCTATTTATAAGTGTGATAGTACACATGTTGACACTTGACTTATTGTCAACCATGACATGTGAAATAGGATAATGATCAATATAAGCCCATAAAAAGAGTGCATATAAATTTAAATAATCATTGATTATCTCCTATTCTAAGAAAGTGATTAGAGATCTGGTTGGCACTATAATATGATTACACTAATGATATTATGTAGGGGGTGTGTGTCCTCTATAGTAGTATGAGAGGATGTTGATGGTGGATGTGCCTGATATGTATAGTGAACACTTGAAGTGACTCCTATTTCACTATCTATATGTTTTAGAATCAAATCTAGAAATATTTTCTATGTCTTAGCTTTTATTGGTTGAAATTTAGGTGCCTCTATAGGTGTGCCCACATCAATGATATTTTCCTCTATCAAATCTTGTGTCTCATGTCTCAAATTGATGAATTTTTTTATAGAATGGCCTAGTGCCCTATGATAGTCACATAATGCATTTAATCATAGTTATTTGTGATAGGCCTAGTTGTATCAACCTCTTTGATGGGTGGGAGAGATATGGAATTGCATTCCAAGAGTTGTTGTAAAACATGTGTTGTTGATTCTAGAAAATTTGTGAAAATTCTCTATGGAGAAGTTGATAAAACCAAACAAGAAGTTATCTTTGAAGCTACATTAACTATTGTTTTTGAATCATTCTTGTTCTCACTAGGTTTCACCTTATACAGAGGCTTATTAAAACTCTTAATAGTTGAATCTAATCTAGTTGTGTATTTTAATTTGTGCATAGAGAGAAGCTTGAATTTCCTTTATTTCATTATATGGCATAAATCTATGAATGTTTTAAACTTATTGAATAATATAAATTTATGAAATGTTAGTAGTAAACCTTGTTTGAATATGTCTTGGAGTTATCTCTCTACCATGGGCTAGTCATCTTTGTCAATATAGTTTTATGACACAAGACATATTCATCTATATGATCATTGGATAATTGCTTAAGTTTATCCACTGGATCATATAAAAACTTATCACTAATGTTGATTTAAAAGTGTGCCTAAAAAAATCTATGAATTGATTAAATGTGATGATGGACTGATTTGGAAGATTATAGAACCACTGTAAGGCATAGTCTTTTAGAATATGAGGGAATAACTTAGTAAGGAGCCAATCATTTGACACATAGTCCAAACATTCTACATGAAAATCTCTTAGATGATGCTTTGGGTCACCCTTACCATCATACAAATTAAGCTTGCATGCCAAAAATATTGACAAAAGAGTTATTTCTATGTGTTGTGCCAAAGGTATATGTAAAATAACATAAAAATCCAAGACATGGGATGTCCTAGTAGTACCTTGTTAAAAATTTAACACCTTGGCCCATATATCAAGGATCTCTTGCGCAAAGCATTGTACATCTAGAGAGGAGGAACTAGCCATAGGATGTGTTGTAATTGTTGAATTTTTCCAAGTTAAAACCAACTGTTGTGGAATTTGAGTTTCCCCCATAGTAGGTATAATAATATTATTATTTGGGGGAGTAGAATATTTAAAATTATTAGATTTATTATTTATTTCCATTATAAATTTTAGAATTTGTGCATGATCATGGGTTTGTTCCCAAATTTTATGTCTATAACTTTGTAAAATCTCATCGTTATTGACTATAAGATTTTTATTATTAAGTGGGGGGATGGTGTCCTGATTCCCATCTTGTGTATTATTTTGATCTTGATTCTATTACTCATCTTCAAATGCATTATAATTAAAGCACACATTATTAGGGTGTGAAGAATATATGATGGGGGATGTAATTAGTTCTTTGTCCATGGTACAATCTTGAATTGAAGGAATTTGAGTATACTCAATAGGATTGCCACTAAGCCTAGCACTTCTTCTCAAAGGAAGAGATATAACTTTTTGAGATGACATATAGCAAATAAAATGAAATAATTTTGCTAAAATAGAATATATAAAATTTGAAAAGCCTAACATAACCAAGATAAAAAGGAAAAAAGGGTACAAACCCTAATAGAATATAGAGGTAGGGTTTGAATAGTAGTCTAAGTAAGTCAGTTTCACCAAATGATTTAACTTTTAAGGAGTTATGGAGTTTAATCCTAGGTTTTCAAAGGGTCTAAGTATAGTAAATTAGGGTATAATATATGCAATAAATACAACTACTAATTTGTGTAATAATTGAGCTAATATTTTATTTCTAATAATAGAAATGAATGACAAAAATGAATACTTAGTTGGAAACTTCCTAAGATGAAGAATATGGAAGCTTAAAATTATTACAAGAGTTGGTACTACCTGAACAATCAAACACCCACTTCAAATCAACTTGTTTTTTTATAATAAGACTATCTAATTCATGTGCGAACCCATGCATGCAAGAAATAAATTTAGATAGCAAGTTATACTTCTTGTTAACATATTGTTACACCTCTCCTTCCATCCTATAAAGAGAGAGGAGGAGATGGTGAATGATGATCTAGAATCAATCAATCATCTAGAGCTAGAGCTTCTTACATCAATGCTTTCTTTTATAGGTGTTTTTCTAGCAATATAGTAAACTAGCAAGTTCAATAGAAATACAAAGTGTTACTACCCATCAATCAATATCTAAGTACCATTACTCTATCAAAATTGGTCTAGGCTCTACCACCTCAAACCATTCATCAGACCAAAACTATCAAGCTAAGTATATATTTTCAATCACTCAATTACTTTTTTTCTATTTTGCAATCAACCTAGCCCAAACCCATCTCTTAGAACCCCATTCTATGACCTCATCCAATATCCTTTTTCTTGACTAGACCTAACCCATAGTAACCATTGATGGTCACTTTGACTATCAATGGTTTGTCCTACCTGTTGATGGTTACCCCAACCATTGATGATTACCCTAATCATTGAAGGTCACCCCAACCACTGATCATCATTGTGTGACAAAATAATAACAAGATCTTTCCACCTACCAAACCCCATCTAAATCCAACTTTTAGACCCTCTATCTGATCATAGAATGTTTCCCTATTTTTTAAATGGCACCCAACCTATTTAGCATTAGTATTGACTTGATTATTGCTATAATTAGTCAATTTCATCTATTCTTTTATCAAGCACTTCTTGTAACTAATCCTAGTATCTTTTATTGTTTATGAAAGTAATTTATCTTTCATAACTTAATTGTTTAAAAGTGTAGATTGACAACCTCCAAGGAAGCTCATGATTCTTGGATCTAGATTGCCAGGTAATCTAACCTACTATATAACTAATCAAACCATTTTTATGAGTGATTTCTTAATTATAGGTCATTTCTCTTAAGCCAAAGATTAGTACTACAACCTTCTGGATCAAATGTGTGCACAACATATCATATTTTTATACCATACCCTTCTCAAGTTTCCTTTCTCTTTCTTATAAATAACATAAACAAAATTTATTTGAAACATTCTAGCATTCCCAATGGGACCCTTGAGTCTTTTTTTGGGTTCATAGTTGCATCTAGGTGCTTTCTTCTTCTTATCTCTCTACTCATACAATAAAACAAAAATTTCATTTTGGGCTTAAAATTAACTACATGCATTCGTTGCTTTCAAGTTTAGCTCACATAATTTAAATTAAAGCAAAGTAATTCAATCGTAGATTCACTCTTTTCACACACACAAGACCAAACCACTCACATCTAAACAAGAATCAATCATTGACATATGGCCTGACTAGGATTTAATTACCTAGGATTCACCTTTCCTATCTATCCTACTTAGATTTCATCACCAAGAGGAGAACCAACTCAGCTTTATGATTAAGTATAAACTCTAACAATCAGTATATCTTATCTAAGCACTTGACACCCTTATCGATGTAGTGTGTGAAGTGAGGGGGTAGGTGCCAATATCAAGCCACATATTGATTTCTAATATAGATCCCTTTGAGATCCTAAACACAATCTGAAACCAACCATAGACTTCTTTTCTAGTACCTTCTCTAAAAGATAATTCTAGTCACATAGTTTTTAAAGCTTAAGTCATAAGCCAAAAGAGAGACTAAAAGAAATATTAGGATTAATGTACCTTTGTGTGTGTTTCTTTTTCTTGTCTTCTCTTTGTTTGAGTTGTGAGATTCCTTTTATCTTCTTTTTCCCCTCTCTACATGGTTTTAATTAGGCAACAACTAAGGAACTAAGCAAATTTAGATCTACCTCCTAACCATTCATATTATTCTTCCTCTTCATCCATGGATTACATTTTGGATGCAGATGGTTCCCCCTACCCTTCTGGTAGTCCTAACATCCCTCAAATGGTTGCCTAAGGAGATGAAATTTTTTTTTCCTTCTTGGATAATAACCCTATATCTCTCCAAAATTACCTCAACCCCATCTCTCATTGTACCCCTACTTTAGTTCCACCTATTAAACCACCTTATGGCATGCCTTCCCACTTTATGTGTGATACTTATGTTTCCATAATATCCACCCAACCTATAATCACCTAGGCATCATATTCTACTAATAAACCCATCATTACCACCATTTAGAACCAACCCAATCAACCAAGAAATACCCAAACACCTTATTTCCCAACTAATAACCCTCCTGGCATAGGAACAACCCAACCTTTAGGCACCATTACTTCCCTTACCATAGGACCACCCTCTACTAGTGCCACCACCATTCTTATCACTTTTAACCTACCTACCTCCACTCTATTTCAAAACTTGGTGGTTTCCATACCTTCCACCCTTCTACCCATCAGCACCAAAGTGACCACCTACCCTCTACCTACTAATCCAACCATGCCTCCTACCCAAATTGCATTAATGTCTCAACAAGTACCCATTGCATAAAACCTGAGCTACATCCCTAACCCATAAGGGTATGCAACTATACCTTCCACTCAATCACCTATATCCACATATTCATATGTGGTATCATCTCAACCACCCATAACCATGTACCATCATGTGGCAGCTTCTCAACCCCCTACTAGCTACCCATATGTTGCACCTACCTAGACCCAACATAGTCTAACTTACAACTATGGGAGTGCATAATTCCAAACTAACATTGTAAAAATTTTAATGGACAAGATGAATACTTTGGATTCATCCATTTCTAGAACCCACAATATTTTTACATATGACCAAATCTGTAATGAACCAATTCACCCATTTATCCCCATTCGACAATATACTCCGCAATGGGAACTTCTAAATTTTTTGAAGTTTTAGAGTAAGAAAGACCCTCAATAGTACCTACAAGAAATTAGGAATTCATGTTATATGATTTCCTGCAATGAAGCTCTTCTTCTTCATGCCTTACCCATGTCTGTATCAGATCTAGTACTAGATTGGTATTGTGCTCTTACAAAACACTCCCTCTTTACTTTTGCCCAATTAGCTTAGATTTTCTTAGATCACTTTTCTATAAACATCCACAAAAAAGTATCCATCACTAATCTCTACTCCATCCAGTAATTTGATGATGAGTCTTGTTGTCCCCAAAAAATGTCACTCATTTTTGGGACAACCTACAGAACTATTTTGGCCTTGCACAGACCAAAATTTCTCTCTTCCCTTCTCAAAATTTATTTTGAGCTTTCAAATTCCTCTTTTTAAAGCTTTTTCTATAAAGGGATTCATAGGCTCAATAGGTTAAAAAGCTTCTACAGGCGATTTCAATCAAAAGAACAAGTTTCTAACACTTAGTCATTTCCAAGATTGGTTCGGTGCCTCGGTTCAATCAAAAGAGTTCAATCGGCAAATGATTAAGAACAAAGGCTTGAACCATTGAAATTTGAACCACTTTGGTTCAAAGGTTCAATGGGTTCAATGACCAAGTTGGTTCAATGCGCTTGGTGAAAAAGATCAAAAAGACTTAGCCAAATAACAAAGAATGAGCTGATTGAACCATTGAACCAAAGTTGGTTCAATCGGTTGGTTCAATCGGCAGGTTCAAGGGGCTACCCCAAAGTGAAAAAGGAAAGTGACCTTGTAGAGGGTAGAAAACATTGGTTCAAAGGTCAAAGAAAAGATAGGATTCCTTCATATTTTTTCAAAGGCCCAAAAGGAACAATTCTTTTAGACTTTTTGTCTAATGGAAATGATTAAGTGAAGAAGGCCGAAGGAATTCACTTGGGAAGAAAGCCCGAAGAAATTGAAAGGAACAAATGGCTAAGGAAAAGAAGCTTTCTTTTAGACTTTTTGTCTGAATGAATTCCTTCAGACTTTTTGTCCAAAGGAAAAGCCTGATGGAAAAAGCTCGAGAGCCAAAAGCTTGCCGAAGAAGCAAGAACCCGCCGGAGAAAGTTGAAGCCTGAAGTCTACCCAAAAAATCCTGAAGGGTAAATACCCTTGTAGAGGGACACTTGACATCAAAAAAAGGACCTTTTCCAAGGACATGAAGGGACACCTTCCCTTCAGAGACATTCTAAAGGCTGAATAAAGATGTAGAAAGGAATCTTCAAAGACTTGGACAAAAAGGGCTTCAAAGGATGAACCAATTGAACCATTAAACCATTGAACCGAATGGTTCAACTAGTTCAAGGTTCAAAGGTTCAACCAAAGCTTAGAAAGATAAAGGAAGCAATGATTGAGAAAGACACAAAATGAACCAATGAATCGACTTGAACTTTAAACTGAAAGAGTTCAAAGTTTAATGGTTCATAGGTTCAAAATTTTAAAGGTGGCCTTAGTCAAGAGAGAAGCAGCAAACAAGTGGTTTAGCGGATGGTTCAACTAAAGATCGGGAAAGTGATTGAACTAGAAAGTGATGGAACAAAAGAGATAGAATGAACCGATGAACCAATGAACTTTCATAGGTTCACAGGTTCAAGGTTGAACATGGTTCAAGTAGCTGGCAACCATTGACGGCCCCTTAGATGTCAAATTTAAAGTGAGGAAAAATTTGTGGAAATTCAAATAGAGCTCAGAACTTAAAGGAAGAACCAAGAGATTAAATGAAAAGAGAGCCCAAAGATTTAAATTGCTATAAAGAAGAGAAGATCAATGCAAAGGACCAAAAATATTTTCAAAAGAATTATTTCTAGTAGGTGAAACAGTGGATCAAGTAGACTTAGACTTTTGGGTGCACCAAATCAAGGATGCAAGCCTATTTTTATTCTATAAAGTAATGGAAAAATTGGATAGCTATGTAGATATCAGGAAAAGGACCAAATAATCTATACTAAAGAAGAGACATATTAGATGAAGGGACATGCCATAGTTATGGCAGCGTATTGTTCTCAGCATGGTCTCTCCAGACAGGATTGAAGGTGCATTGAAGACGTTGACTATAGCATGGGCCATCCCATGGAAAAAAGCACCAATCCTTGTGTAGTTGCTATAAGATTGTAATATCTCTCATTTTTAAAGGAGACTTTTCATTTTTTACAAGAGTGAAATTCTGCCCATTTTGAAAGAAGAAGACTGAGACTTTGAGCTTAAAATGTAATTTCATTTCATTTTATCTGAATGAGAAAGCAAGTTGTTTGCAGACTTTGTGCTGTTTTGGCTTGTGATACTTTAGGAAATTATTCTTATGTATATTTCCTAGAAGCATTATTATTTATTTAATTTGATAAGTATAATTAGTGAAGGTAAAAAGGGAGGCATCCTAAAGCCAACTATGAGAAGACTTTGCACTTTCACAATTGTTTTCAGCATGTGTTTTTCCTTTTCTTTCTATGTTGATGATTTTGGGACGACTTTGTGCCCCCATTATCCTTTGTGTTATACTCTTTGGGTAGTTGAGGTGGAAACTTTGTGTTCTATTTCATCCTACTAGTTACTGCACCCTTTTTCACCAGCTACTTTCACTACCTGAAAGAAACTCCTATTGTTTCCTGCAAGAACACTTTTGAAAGAAGAGAAGTGCCTTTAGTGTTTCCACCAAGATTTTCTCATTTTTCTATGAGCATCATCTCTAAAATAAGAGATATGGATGGTTTATTTTGCCCCCATTTGTTATTTTCTACTTATTTATATTATATATAGCTCCTACGTATCTATAGGGAACCTCCCCTTGATGAGAGGAGAGATTTGTCTCTAGTTGATGTAGTAAAGCTACACACCTAGCTAACCAATCATCCTACTATGGTTGATTAGACCTATTTTGTTGATCAGTATGCTAATTGACAAAATATTCACCCAACAAGTCTATTTCTAACTTCATGGCCCATTGGAGAAGTCTCATCAGCTAACTCTCTTTCTCTCTACCCCAACCTAAGTTGATTGAACTATTTTCTTGCGATTGTGCCAAACACATTTCCTCTACTTTATGAGTTCAAAGATTCAAGACCTTTGATGAGGATTTTACCATGGCTCACAAACTAGAAAATAGAGCTATTGATGAGGGAAAACTAAAGTTGAAAAATAAGAACTCCACCTTCAAATCAAGTAAAACTTCATCCTCCAAACCTAATAACTAAAACAACACTCAATTCAAAAATAAGGGAAGTGCAAATGTGGTTATCCTTAAAACCACCCTTCCACTCATTATTAACCAATCTAATTCTTCCAATTCCTCCAATCAAAATACTAGGAATCTAAACCACAATAATCAAAGACAATTCACTCTGCTAGGGGAGTCATACACTTTTGTCTTGGAAAATTTGTTAAAAGCTAACATTATCCAACTTTATCTGATCAAACCTATACAGTAATTAAACTCTTATTGTCCTACACCTACTTAGTATAAAGATAATGAATTATGTGCCTTCCACCATTTCATTAAACATGATGTTAGTAAATACAACACCTTTAAGAGTCTTGTCCAAAATCTCATTGATAAGGGGGAGCTTGTGCTAGATAACCCCAATGCACCCCCAAACCAATCACTTGACATCTTTAGACAACCATTTCCCAACCATGCTCCATCCACCAATAATGAAAACAAAGCAAAATTCTCCCATGAGGTATACATTGTTAACATGGTGTTTAGTGAACTTGTTGTTGAGGAGACCACTACCAAACCTACCCTACCATCCCCTCCACTTATTGAGGTAGTGGAGTCACCAACATCTCCTTTGAAAACTAAAACAAAGGAGATAAATTTTTACCTTCCTCCATTTGTCATGACTGTGGAGCAATCAACCCATTTGGAGGAGATACTAGAGGAAACAATCATTCCCACCACACATTTTTATTCTATCCTATAATAGTCCACTCTCCCTTTAAAAAGAATCCCTAAGGAAAATATCATTCTACCTACTCCTCCCATCGAGGAACTACCTTCCCAAGCTTCAAAACCTTTGATTAAGATGAAGGATGAGCTACCCACTCCTCTTTCTCCACCCGTGAGCTTATCTTTTAAGACCAATGCTGAGGGGATCAAACCTATCTATAAACCTTTTTATTAGTTGGTCCAAAACTTGAGATACTTATCCCAACCTGACATGGATTGTGCCACATTTTAGCACCATCTCAGACTTCCTTACCCAACCAAGCAAAAAACCCCAATCACACCATTATCAAACCAACCTATCATCTCTACTAGCAAACCCACCACCATCACACCTAAACTATTAGATGCCTCTATTAACCAAAGCATTTCCAAATCATCTTAATCTACCTTACCTAAAGTAACCAAGTCACCCCTCACCATTCCAACCAATCCTACCATGAATCTTGGTATGTTCCCTACTCAAAACCTTACTCACCCATCGGTAAAGGTGGATTTAAAGCCACCAAGACCACACAACAAACCCTTAACCAAATCAACCAAGAAAGCAAAACTGCCCAAGATCCCATAAACCAAAATTTTACATCCCTTCTCCACTTTGCCTTCTATTCTGGGACCTCATCCCTCTACCTTAGCAAAGAAACTAGCTACCCTAAGCAAAGCTCAGACCTAACAACCACTCTTGGTTACACCATCACTCCTAATTTCATCTTCACCCATTTTTACCACACCTCCTATAACCAAAATACCTATCCCCCATATATCTACCCCAATACCTACTACCTCTAAGTCATCCACCAAGAAACATCCCTCACCCAAGACTCCCACCATCAAATCTACTACTAAAAGGGCTCCTACCCAAACCACTAAACTTAAGACTCACATATTGGAGTCCTACTCAACCATCCTTCAAAGGTTATTTCAAATGTCCTACTTAACATTACTACCCATTAGACCATTTGACCCAAAAAGCCCTAAACCATCTTGGTACAATGACAAACTAGTATGTTCATACCATAGGACACCAGGGAATGATACAAAGAACTGTAAGGCTCTCCAAGTCTTGGTCCATAATCTATATCACAAAGATGACTTGTTATCTGATGAGCCTCCTCTAAGCCCACTACTCACCCAAGAACCATAAATCATTGACCAACACCTACCTACCCTTCCACTCTCACCTCAGAGTGAAGAGGAACTGAAGCAATCACCTATCCTAACTCCTCCCCTAATCCATACTTTTTATGTGGTCACATGATCATAGGCTCCACCAAAAGATAAGGGAAAGGCAAAGGTGTCTATTCCATATATATATCCCTCCTTGACCACCCAACCTCCTAGCCAACACTAAGCTCCTTTACCTTTGATAAAACCCAAAGTATCTATCTTGGGATCCTCTCACCCCAATCCATCTAAATTAATCTAATGAGTAGTTCTGAAATAACTTCACCAAACCAAACCTTAATGAACATGAGTTTGTATGAATTGATCAATACCTCACCACACTATTGTAAATAAATTATGGAATGATTACAATCTATAGAGGTTAGGCTGGAAGACCCTTAACTTTTAGCAACTTTTAACAGAGCCCTTCACATTTCCAACTTTGTTACGTTCAAAGATTCAAAAATACCTTCCATCCATCTAGATGACCTAGATCCTCCTCTTTTCATTACCACCTATATCAACTAGACCCACATCAAAAGGGTCATGATTGATGGGGGAGCCAACATTAACATAATATCCTCCCCACACCCATGACCAACTCAACTTGATAAATAACATCATGTACAAAATATTGATAGTACTCTGATCATTCAATGATACCATGGCCATGACTTTAGGAAATGTCATCCTTCACATTCACTTAGGACCCTGCACCCTTCATGAAGTCTTCTATGTAGTGGAAGGTGAATTCCAGTACAAAGCCTTGTTGGGATTCCCTTGGATCCATTTCATGGGTTGTGTGCCATTTACTCTACATCAATGCATCAAATTTGAGCATGATGTTTAAGTTGTTACCATACAATCTGACCCAAGACCTTTCACATCATGAAACATGACATACCAACCCAATGACATTCTCCTTCCTCTACCTAAAAAACCTTCACCAATGATAGACTAAACCCCATATTTTATATTGACCAAGCATCCACCAGCTCTTCCATCCATTCCATCTAAATCCCCATAATAGACCCTTTGGAATCAACATTCAAACATCTTTCGTTGGGGAAGTATCACTTTCTCACCCTTAACACTTTCCCTACTCCCCAAGAATATGGGAAACTTGACCACCAACTTGGTTATGACCCTAATATTGGCACCATTATTCCTTTTAGACCCTCATCTTTTCAAACTAATTTCATCTATGGGGGACTTGATAAACCCCTAGGCACTTCTACCACCTCCTTTTCACTTTGACCATTCACCTCCAGCTTCTCTTATCTAGATAAACCTAAATTTTCCAAAACATACCTATATAGGTGTGTTTGGAAGGGATTTAGCCTAGGTTGGTATGAACATGGGCCACACAAGTTTCTTTCAATCAAAACCTAAAAACCTCATGAAAATCATGGACTTGGTTTCATGCCACCTAAAAAATAAATTAACCCACCTACCATTACTATCATTAATGAGGAAATACCATCCCTACCTTCCACTCCACCATTGATAACTAAAGATTTTGATATCATCCCCCCCCAACATTTTTTTCATCAACATGATCAGCCTCAGATTCCTAACTTATAAAAAGGATATGACAACCCTAACCATCCCTATGAACCATCCTGAGATGATAGGATATGACTCTCCTACCATTAATACCATTTAGTGTTAGGATGATGATTCTATTCTCACCTATCTTGGTGCCCTAATTCCTCTATCCATAAATCCCTACCTCTCAAAACTTTGACCATGTTGAACAAATCCACTATAGATATCAACTTGGGCACTTTGGATGACCCCCGCATTGTCAAAATCGGCCAATCACTGGATTCTAAGGAGCTCCAAGACTTCCCCTCCTTCCTAAAAGACCAAAACATAGCATATTCTTGGTCTTATAGAGACATGCCAAGGATATAACTCTCCATCACTACCCATAACATAGTCACCAACCTCCACGTTAATCCCATTAGGTAGATATTTTGAAAAATGCACTCTTACATAACCCTTCTCACCAAATAAGAGCTTCAACGTCTCTTGTCCATCAATTTAATTTAACCCACTGACTATCCCTAATGGGTCTTAAATGTTTCACCTATCACCAAATCCATAGGGGGACTACAGATTTATGTGGACTTTCATGACCTTAACCTTGCTTTCCCAAAAGATGACTTTCCTCTACTAAGAATTGACCAACTAGTTGATATTATAGTCAGCCATGAGATGTTATCTCTTATGGATGGATTCTTGGGATACAATCAAATCCTAATCACCCCCAAATATCAACACAAAAATACCTTCATCACCCCATGGGGGACCTTCTACTATAGGGTTATGCCTTTTGACCTAAAAACCACTAGTGTAACCTACCAATGAGCCATCACCTACATCTTCCATGACCTAATCCATAAAATCATTGAAGACTATATCAACAACCTTCTTATGAAATCCAAAAATTGTAAAGATCATCTAGTCATTCTCAAGATTATCTTTGAGTGACTCATTTATTACCATGTCTACCTTAACCCCAAAAAGCGCATTTTTGGGGTCTTGTCAGGAAAGCTCCTTGGCTTTATCATATCCCTTTGAGGAATTGAAGTTGATCCAGCCAAAATCAAAGCAATACTTGACATTCCATCTCCTACCCACCTCAATCAACTTCATAGCTTACAAGGGAAGCTCCAATCCATTCATCACTTTATCTCTCAACTCTTAGGTTGATGCCAACCCTTCCATCACCTTTTAAATAAGGATGTATCTTTTAAGTGGAATAAAAACTATCAAAAAGACTTTAATTTGCTTAAATAGTACCTTTTGTCTCCACTTTCCCTCACTCCTCCCAAGGACAACTAACCTTTATACCTATATCTCTGCCATTGACCACTCTTTAGGGGTAATGCTCACTCTTCAAGATGAACAACATAAAGAGAAAGTGATCTACTACATCAGTTACATGCTTTTAGAATAAGAGACTCAGTACACCCATATTGAGAAACTTTGCTTAGATTTACTCTTTATGGCCACTAAACTTCACCATTACCTTCTTAACCACAAGACCTATATCATAACAAATACTGACCCACTCAAGTATATGCACTCCAAGCCATACCAAAACCAATGTATGGCCAAGTGGCTCATGCTTTTAGCTACATTTGACCTTGATTTTATTCAATAGAATTTAATTAAAGGGTAATTCATTGATGATCAATTGGTGAATGCACCATTAGCATACAATCAACCTCCTCCTCTTGAGTTTCCCAATGAGTCCATCATGACACTCTCTCAGGTAGACTTCACCTATCAAATGACCATGTTATTTAATGGATCAAAGTTTCAATGTGGTGGGGGAGCCAACATTATCCTTATCCCCCTTCATGGTGAACCTCTTCCTTTATCCTTCAAGTGAGATTTTGAATGTACCAACAACATGGCTAAGTATGAAGCCCTAGTCATAGGCCTTCAAACTGCATTATCTTTGGGAGTCAAAACAATAAATATCTTTAGTGACTCTCAACTTGTGTTTAATCAAATCAATGGCTCTTATCAATGTGAAAATTATGTTTTACAATAGTAAAAAAAACTAGTTGATGAACTCTTAACATCATTTGAACATTACCATATGCAAACCACCTTGTGATCTACAAACAAGTTTATAGACACCATGGCTTCCCTCACCTCTTAGATCCCATATGTACCCTCTAACTCTAAGCTATATGTCATCATCTCTCAACTTATCGAGACTTCCTATGTCAAAGTATACCCTCCCACCATCTTCAATGTGGAGGGGACTCAACTTGACCTCTATTATCAATAGACCTTCGACTATCTCAACCTTACCATCATTCCTTCTGGTCTTTCCAAGAATGCTTGAAGATCATTTATCTACAGTAGCTCTTGTTATACCATTCTGGGGGGAATTCTTTATAAATACAATTTTGATGGTCTCCTTTTTTGATGCCTACATAAGTATGAGGCCTCTCATGCTATCAGGAAAATACATGATGGGATATGTGGGGGACACTTTAGTAGCCTAGTCATTTCTAAATGCATCCTTCATCTTAGATATTATTGGCCTACCCTTAACCAAGACTACCGTGATCATGTAAAAAAATTGTTAAGTGTCAACAACATGAAAATTTTCATCACACACCTAGCCATAATCTTCACATATCCACACATTTTTAGCCATTTTCACAATGGAGTCTAGACCTTATTGGTGAAATTAACCCCCATTCTTCATAGTGACATCATTCTATCATCACTACGACTAATTACTTTACTAAATGAGTAGAGGCTACTTTTCTTGTCTTAACCAAAGATAAAAATATTATTGACTTTATCAACCATCACATCATCTATCATTTCAGTGTTCCTCATAAAATTATCACCAATAATGGTAAATACTTCAAAAACAAACAATTCCAAGGTCTTTTTGACACATTCAATATCAAGTTAAGTTTCTCATCACCCTATCATCCTCAAGCTAATGGACAAGCAGAGGCCTCTAATAAAACTCTCAATAACATGTTAACTAAAATGGTTAATACATCTGGGTAGGATTGGCACTTACATATCCCTTTCACCTTATGGGCATATTGTACTAGCATCCAAACCCCTATGGGTGCTACCCCATTCTCTTTTATGTTTGGAATAGAGACCATCTTACCTCTCAAAGTTAAAATTCCTTTGCTTTATGTATCCCTATAGGATATCATTTTGAAGATGATTATCATCAGTACTATTTGGCCAAGTTTAAGCTTCTTGATGAATGTTATTTAGTCACCCTCACCCATCTTCATGTCTATCAAGAGTGCATCAAATGATATTATAACAAACACCTTAAATTATGAGAATTCAATATCAAAGACCTCATTCTAAGGGAAAACCAACATGTCACCAATATGGAAAAAATCAAGTAGGAAAAATTTTCTTTCAATGGGCTTGGACCTTATATCATAACACACAAGTATGGATCAAGAGCTTACCAATTATCCTCTCTTGAGGGAAACCCATAACTTGAGCCCCTTAATGCTTCACATCTACATCCTTTAATTTGTTAAAAAGTGATAAAAATGGCCTTTTTTATCTAACTTGATCTCATCCATTTCTTTCAAACACATTCATCTCCCAATTTTAGGGGCAATCAGTTAAAACAAAATCATGTGATTATTTATCATGATCATATACAAATATTGAACAATGGGTACCATGACTCTACCCATGGCATGATTCTCATGGTACTTTCTACCCCTTTCTTAGGATGGATTCCTATGATCATTGTCACCTAAATCTCTTTTACACCTACTCAATCTTATTGTGCATTTAGTTTTGCCTTCATAAAAGGAGAAACTTTAAGCCTATATAATCAAGTCTATGTCAAGCAAAATCAAAATCAATGTCATAACCAAAACCAATCATGGGTCACTTCTTATCATTTTCAAATTGCTCCCTTGAAGGACAACTACTAAAAACATATCAAAAAATTCTCAAAATAAGGTAGACTGCTCCCTTGAAGGATAATTATTAAAAGCATTAAACAAAGTACACAAACTTATACCACTCCCTTAAAGGATGGATAAGTAAAGAATTTTTCAAATCATAGAAATTTCACGGAACTTTTCGACATTGATCAACTTCCCCAACCCTCTTAAGCAATAATAAAAAATCAAAATGACCCATTATCAAACATCAAAAAAAGGCAAAATAATTTTGAAAGCCACAATCAGCTCTCATAAACACAATAATTTTGAAATTCATAATCGGCTCTCATAAGTAGACTTCCCACATTGATCACTCTACATCTTATATGACATAGACTTATTTATAGTGAATATTTGATAACCTCCTCAAGAGTCATGCTAGTCACACAAGAAGGTTCCATCTTCATCCATCTCCCCTTTATACACTATAAGTAAGGGATTTATGAGCTTAATTGACATAATATGATCAAGAACCTTTTTCAACCAACTAACAAACACTACTACAAAGAATTCAAAGGGATTTTATTTCTTAAGCCAATCCAACATTGGTTTTTTTTAGTCCTTGCGAAAGAAGAAGTGTTATGACCTCTTTTTAGCCTCTCATACTAGTTGATATATTCACTTAGATGTTTGTCTCTTGACTATCTTTTTCGCATCTAGTTTTTTTATTTAACTTGCTTTATGTTCTTCACTTTAAAAAAAATGACCATAATCATAACCACATCATATACTATCATCATCAAAATCTATAATAAAATCATAATATCAACATCACAACTTCATCATTATATCATGAATAAAACATACATCATTTGCATAAACCATATCCATACACATACTCATTACCATCAACATCATAACATCCATAAAAAATAATGCAATAAACCACTTTCAACACATGTTTAAATCTAAGTGAGAAAGCATATACTCATTAAATCAATAAACCACTTTCACCACAATAATATCAACATATCAACATCATAGCAAAAACCATCCATAAACAACATCATCAAGAATAATAGTCATAACTATCATAAACATCATCCTAATCATCCATAAATAACCTCATTATCATAAACAATAACAACACACCATAAAAAATAATACATGTGATCAACATTATAGCATTGTCCATTCATCATACAAATGATTATCATATTGGACACACCAACTATAACCATCATATCAATATCATCATGAACATAAAAAAAGGCCATCTCATCACATGCCTAGCTAGTTGAGTCTATATCAACATCCATATCCCTATCATCATGAGCATAATACTTAACATGAACATCATAACCATGAACCATAAGTAATATACAAAGATCACATCCATAAATCATGACCCTATAATCAACCATAAACATTATCATGTATACCAAAATATACATCTATCTCTCAAAATAAGTATACATCTCATTGCATCGAATCATAGGCTAATATCAAAATCATATACATGAATATATGTAATGTCTCATATCAGACTATGCCCCTAGGGCACCACTATCTTTAGGAGCACCACTGCCTCTTGGTGCCTATCTTCTCAAGATACTTGCCTAACCACCTACAGAAGAAACCCACTGACTTGGTGTCACCATGCTAGTACCACCTATCATACTTTCCCTATACTCACTCCATCAAGGCTCATCTAGATAGTGTTTGAAGACTATTGCCTCATAATAATGGAGCTCCTCCACTATGGCTATATATCATGTCATAGGGGTAGTGCTTGGTTATCCTGTTGGTGTTGCAGCTCCTCCTCTGACCTATCTTAGGGAATCTCTCTCTTAGGTAACCAAGGCTAACATAAATCTAGCTTGGTCCCTCTCACCTATAACTACAGCTACTTGACCCTATGCCACTACCAATTGACCATGTAGTGCTACCATAGAAGCTTATGTTGTGGCTAATGCCACTCATTCTTAATACCTCTACATAATCATTACTTATACATCTAGGGAAACCCCTTGTACTTATGCCTACTAAGGTCTACCTCTACCAGCTAAATTGACATCCATAGCCTATCGACCACTATCATCACCCCAAAAATTGGCCACCACATATAGTGCTTGGTATCATGTAGGGTACCCATATATGAAGTCTACATCATTTATCTCAGTTATAGTTAGTAGATCCTTATGATCAATGAAAATATGAATTATTTGTGGCTCAAGAAGTAGTAGCTTTACAACCTCCCACCTATATCTCAAGAATGGACCTAGAATACCTTGCACTAGAATGAATTGTCATCACACCATGTCAAAAGGAATGAGCTCTGTCTCACCTTCTTTCCTACCAAAAATTCATCTGTAACTCTACATGGATAGTGTATGTCTTTTTTAGTGAGCCCACTTTGAAACCTGGCATATGGTCTCTAAATCACATCTCTAATGACCAAGGCATCCAAAAAAACCTCTAAACTAGTCAATATCATGAGTCCCTCCACCTAATCTTGATAGGTAAAAATCATATCTCCACCATATGAATCCTACTTAAAACTCCATTTGAGCATCCCGTCCCATGATATCCCCATCAGTTACAACACCCAAATGTGCTCATATTCTTAGCAATGTAGAACAAACCCCATGTTGATACCATACCTCTTATGGGCTTAGAATCCCCATAGCTCCCTATAAATCTAAACCAACAACATGGGTGCCCATGTGAACACTATGTGTCCCAATACATCTCAACCAACACCCCTAGTAATAAATAGGTAAACCTTTCACTATTCGAATTTGGTATGACAAATCATAATATTTCCATCATCATCATTGTCATTAGTTTCCTATCATCTCTAGCCCTATGGTATAGTAGATTATATCCAAACCCCCTTACATGACTCCTCAAAAATTTTAGGTCATCTCCATATAATATATCCATATAATCATCTCTTTCCTCCATTTCAATATGATAAATTAGCTCACCCCATATGGGTAGCCACATAATCTTGTACACATCTTTAGGTAAGATGGTCATCTTACCTATAGGTAGTAGAAAGGTATTTATAGCTAGATCCCATCTCTCGATTAACACCATGATCATCATCATGTCCTATGGCATGTGTTATTAATGCAACATCTCACTAATCCCCACCTCTTCCATGTAAGCCTAATCATCTACAATCATCCCTCAATGAATCTTAGCAAAGATTTGAAGCACCTGATCTCATATTTGGATCTTCTCCCATGATTGTAAAGTTTGATAACAACAAACTTAGTTCACTAACACACTTTACCTATCAACTTATATCCTTTATCCCTTACATGAACAAATACCCTTAACCATGATGTATTCCCCTTAACCTTTACCATTCACTATTACTTGACTATCACCCTTTTGTTATTTACCTAGGACATCCAACCTCTCTACCTTAAATATTAACTAGAACCTACTACCACCCATACATTTACCTTGATAGCTAACCGTTACATTCAACCCTAACCACTACCACCTCACCCTATCACCTACCCAACATTCTATCCTAAACAAACACTTACTCTTAACTATTAAAACATTATGAAATAATTTGACTATCGATAGTTGACTATTCCTATAGTCAATCACTAATGGTCAGTCCATCCTTGAACATCACTTATCAACCATCAATAGTTATGGGGTGACTATTGATGGTCATTATGAGTGATCATCAGAGGAACCTCCCAAACCTACCTCCCCATTTGACCCACCCAAAGACCATATATAAATAAATAAATACTACCCTACCTTAACTACCCTACCCTAACTATTCCACCAACACCAATTTCAAATTTAACCTCACATTTACCCATATGACACTCACAACCTAAACCTAGGTCAAAGACTAACTCTAAACCAAATCTACCACAAGCAAACAAATTCCAATTCAAATGCATAAATCTGAAATCAATCTACTCTATCAATTGAAAACAACCCCTACCTCATTCATCAACCACTATCAAGGAGAAATCCTGAGATGTACTACCTGACATGATGCCATACCATACCCACCCTACATCCTCATCATTCAATCGTTGGACCACTCATTCAACCTCACCCACTCACTCACCCTCCACCATGAGCTATTTTTGCACAAAATACTAAATTATCTCACTAATAGTCACATTCTCAAATGAGCCAAATAAAACTCTTAGTGGTCTTTTTTACTACACCCTTTTAGGGTTGATACCTGACTATTGATGTCAAATCTAACCATTGATGGTTGACCCCAAGAACCCTGACCATCGATGGTCAGAATAGTAGGTTTTTCCCCCTCTAACTTAATAACTTTTTAAGCAACATTTTTCACCAAAATACTCTTGAAGCTCAACCAATCAAAGATTAACTTCTCTACCAACCTTGTCGACCACCACATTACCTTACCACTAGCCATTTTAGTCTAACTCTTGCATATATTACTATGACCTTGCCTTGGTCCTTTTGACCACACTAAATATTTACCAAGTTGAATAGTTTTTTGAACTTGTGTTACCTTATGCATACCCAACTAATTTGTGTTTTCATAAGAGCACTTCCTACCTTGGATACCCATGACAACACTGACCTTATTTAGGATTCTTATGTTTATGAGTGTTCCCAACCATCATATATGGTCACATGGTCCACTTGTCACTTGTCATTTTAGTAGCAACCTTGTCTAGGAGACTTGAGTTTATGAGTGTGCCCAACTATCACATATGGTCGTGTGGTCCACTTATCACTTATCCTTCTAATACTGACCTTAATTTTTATCAACAATGGAAACCTAGGAAATGCATGATCTTAGCTATCACACTTAATCTCACTTTGTGCACATGTTTACACTTTAGTGCCCAACCTATCAACCACTACCTTAACCAATTACCAAACCCACATCTGATTCAATTTTACCTTATCACTTCTTGGTTTGAGGGGGAACACCTCTTCCCATGCTCAAGGCAACCAAACCTTTGACCCACACTACATTTTTATTTTTCCATTTGCTGATATAAACTACATAATAAAAAGGGGGAAAATGTAGACACTATAAAACCATACACAATGGTTCTATATGTCAAAATACCCCTAAAACTCTTAGGGACCATCCCCTAACCATTTGACCATAACCTTGAGTTAGTTAGTTAAGTAGCTAAACTAGCCCACTAGTCTATTTTGTTAGGTTGTGGAGCTAAAAGCTTCATTGATGCAAACGGAGGAGGTTGCTGAGTTGCAGAGCAACTAACATCAGTCAAGCCAACTGAAGTTGGTCATATTTAGTGTGCAGAGCAACCGACATCAGTTAGGTGTTGGCTGACATTGGTCTGATAGGAACTGACATCGGCAACCTGTGTGTGCGTGCGTTTGCATGCGCTTCCAGAACTGGTCTAATTTTAGATGGACAGTTAGTTTACATGTAAAAGACTAATTTTAGTCTTGAGTCTACATTTATAATTATTGTAATTAGGAAGTCTAATTATTATTTATATGGGATCTATTTAAGAGACCCATGGGTTTGTATTGTAATGTGAAGGATCATAAGGACTTGTCAAGAACAAGGACAAGGGTTCTTCTAGGTGAAGGATCAGAAGGACTTACAAAGGCAAGGACAAGGGTTATTCCAAGGCGTGTAAGATCTAGAGGGTTTTCAAGTGTGCAAGACCAAGTTGATTTGTAGGTTGTGCAAGATCAGGTAGAAGATCTACATGGTAAGTAAGGTCAATTGATTTGCAGGTGTGTGTGTGTGTAAGGTCAAAGGAGATCTGAGAGGTAGCAAGATCAAGGAGATCTGCAACACAGCAAAGAGCAAGATTAGGGAGATCCACTTGGAGTACTTTGAGTACTTGGTGGAGTGGAAGTAGGCAACAACGGTTGAGTTGATTGTCACTTACTGGTGGAAACAACAACTTGGTTATTGAGTTGATTGTTGTTTGTAATTGATTGCATGTGAGAGAGAGAACTCTTGAGGGAGAATTATTGGTATGCCTAAGAGGTGTGGGAATAGTGTGATTTATTCATTGTATTTCCTTCTATAAGAGTGTTAATACAAGATTGTATTATCTCTCATATTTCGTGTTGTTTTTGAATTCTAGTTACATTTTACTTCTGGTTTAATTCCATGTTTAGTTGATTATACAAGGTAATCAATTGTGCTCTTAATCCTGACAAGTGGTATCAGAGCTTTTTGTTCTAGATCCTGACAAGTGGTATCAGAGCAGGTTCTTCAGACAAGTGGCATCAGAGCCTAGTTGAAGGTTCATCAGAGCCTGGTTCGGAGCAGGTTAGTGTTTGTTGATTACAGGTCACTCTCAGGGGTTTTTGATTGAGTGGGAGTAAAGCAATGGCAGAAGAAAGTACACTAAGAATGGAGAAATTCAATGGCAAGAATTATCAATTATTGTATTATGGAAAGCAAGATCAGGTAAAGAAAGATTGTTGTTTGGTAGAAGATCAACATGAAGGAAATAAAGAAGCAAATGATGCAGGTATTGTTGCATGGGATGCTCTTATATGTTCCTTGGATAAAGTAGAATCTTGGGTTTTAGATTTTGTTGCCTCTTTCCATGCAACCCCAAATAGAGTATTTTTCCATGATTATGTCCATAGAGACTTTGGAAAGATTTATTTAGGGGTTGGTAAGCCTTGTCAAATGGTTGGCAAAGGGAAAGTGCAGCTGAAATTGCAGACGGGCAACACATGGGTGTTGAAGGAGGTCATGCATGTCCCAGTCCTGAAGCAAAATTTGATTTCTATAGGAAAGTTGGGTGATGAGGGATGCACAGTAACTCTCACATTAGAATCTTAGAAAGTTTCCAAGGGTGCACTTGTTTTAGCAAGAGGTAAGAAAGTAGGTACCCTTTATCTATCAACTTGTATTACTAATTCTCCTTCTGGTTTATCTACTTCAGATGTAGATGCGAAGATGTGGCTCTGTAGGATTGGTCACATGAGTAAGAAGGGGATGCATGTTCTTGAGTCAAAAGGTAAGAGTTCAGATTCAAAAAGCATAGATCAAGATTTATGTAAGCAACAGAAGAAAGTGAGGTTTCTTGAAACTCATGCTACAAGAAAGGATCGGGTTTATTGCATAAAGAGGAAATCTGATGTTTTTGACAAAGTGAAGAATTAGAAAGCCTTGGTTTTCATGGAGAAGATGATGGACAGAGATCAACTCAAGGGGCTAAATAATTTTGAGCAGGGTAGTTTGGACAAGGTTATGATCCAAAGTGAGCTCATGGGTAAAAGTCATCACTCACAGGTAAACACAATTATCGACGTTGGTCAGGTGAGAACTGATGTCAATCAGGTAGGTACCAATGTCGTTCATGTGCAAACCAAATTCAATGGTGTCGAGCAGGTGGGCACTGACGTCAGTTAGGGAATCAGTGTCAGTGATCAGGAGGAATTGACATTGGTTGGGTGCAGACTGAGGTCAGCCAGAGGTGACCAAGAATGGTCACTGTCAGAATGGATTTTAGGTAGACAGCAAGTTGTCAAGGAGTCTCAAATGCCCATGAGGAGGATTGAAAGGGTAAGTAAGCCTCAAATTCATTATTCCCCTTATTTATACTACTTGTTGCTCACTGATGGTCAAGAACCAGGAAGTTTTGAAGAGGCAAAGCAGGTAGAATCCAAGAAATAGTGGGAGCATGGCATGAATTCTTAGATGAAAGAATTGAAAGATGAATGGATTCCTAGGTTAAATAAAGGAGAGAATGGACATGTGAGATAAAAGGCTAGGTTATATAGTCTTGAGCAGGCTGCAGGACAATGGTGTTTAAGGTTTGATAGGTGTATAACAAAGCATGGCTTTAGTCAATGTCAATGTGACCATTGTGTTTACTTTACCAGGTTGGATAATATTAGCTACATTATCATGTTACTGTATGTAGTGTATATGCTTGTTGCAGGGTCACACATGTAGGAGATTGCTAAGCTAAAGGTAAAGTTAGTTTAGAGGTTTGCCATGAAGGATTTGGGAGCAAAAAAATTCTTTGGCATGAGTATTTCTAAAGATAGGGAAAGTCACAGGTTGATTTTGTCTCCAAATGATTATGTGAATAAGGTAGTGGAGAGGTTCAATATGCAGGATGCAGAACTGGTTAGCACACCTATGGATGGATAGTTCACAAAATAGTGTCCCAAATCACATGATGAGGTTGAGTACATGAGTACTAGACCTAAGATTACCCAAGCAGTGGGAGTTGTTAGCAAGTTTGTGGCCAATTTGGGAAAGGAGCACTGGAAAGCAGTTTAGTGGATTCTCAAATATCTGAGAGGGACCAACAGCAGGGATTCATGCTATGCAGGGTCAGGCATTTCTCTACATGGGTATGTAGATTCGGATATGGCAGGTTACTTGGATGACAGGAGAAGCACCACAGGATATGTGGTGGTTGGTCTTCAAGACTGAACTTGAAGAGGGATACAAGCTAGGAAACAAAATTAGATGATGTACAGGTACAAGTATAGGTGCAGCTATTTATCTCCAAGTGGGAGATTGTTAGGTTATGGAGCTAAAAGCTTCATTAATGCAAATAGAGGAGGTTACTGAGTTGCAGAGCAACTAATGTCGGTCAAGCCAATCAACATTGGTCATATTTAGTGTGCAGAGCAACTAACATCAGTTAGGTGTCGGCTGACATCAGTCTGATAGGAACTGATGTCGGCAACCTGTGTGTGCATGCAAATTGCATTTGCATGCACTTCCAGACCTGGTCTAATTTTAGACAGACAATTAGTTTACATGTAAAAGACTAATTTTAGTCTTGAGTCTACATTTCTAATTATTGTAATTAGGAAGTCTAATTATTGTTTGTATGGGATCTATTTAAGAGACCCATGGGGCTGTATTGTAATGTGAAGGATCATAAGGACTTGTCAAGAACAAGGACAAGGGTTCTTCCAGGTGAAGGATCAGAAGGACTTGCAAAGTCAAGGACAAGGGTTATTCCAAGGTGTGTAAGATCTAGAAGGTCTATAAGTGTGCAAGACCAGGTTGATTTGTAGGTTGTGCAAGATCAGGTAGAAGATCTACATGGTAAGTAAGGTCAATTGATCTGCAGGTGTGTGTGTGTGTGCAAGGTCAAAAGAGATCTACGGGGTAGCAAGATCAAGGAGATCTTCAACACAATAAGGAGCAAGATCAGGGACATCTACTTGGAGTACTTTGAGTATTTGGTGGACTGGAAGTAGGCAACAATGATTGAGTTGATTGTCACTTACTAGTGGAAACAACAACTCAGTTATTGAGTTGATTGTTGTTTGTAATTGATTGCATGTGTGAGAGAGAACTCTTGAGGGAAAATTATTGGTACACCCAAGAGGTGTGGGAAGAGTGATTTATTCATTGTATTTCCTTCTAGAAGAGTGTTAATACAAGATTGTATTGTCTCTCATATTCTGTGTTGTTTCTGAATTCTAGTTACATTTTACTTCTGGTTTAATTCCATGTTTAGTTTCTTATACAAGGTAATCAATTGTGTTCTTAATCCTAACAAGTGGTATTAGAGCTTTCTATTCTAGATCCTGACATATTTACCAACTTTAGACTTAGACCCTCAACCATTGATGGTCACCCTAACCATCTAAAGTCAAGCTTGACCATTGATGATCAGGTTTATACTGCTTGAACAATCAAACACCCACTTTAACTCAGCTTGCTTTTTTATAATTAGACTATCTAATTCATGTGTAAGCCCATGCATATGAGAACTAAATTTATACATCAAGTTAGACCTCTTGTTAACATATTATTTCACCTCTCCTTCTTTCCTATAAAGAGAGAGGAGGAGAGGGAGAATGAGGATCTAGAATCAATAAATCATCTGGGGCTAGATCTTCTTGCATCAATGTTTTCTTTTGTAATTATTTTTCAATGATCCAAAAAACTAGCAAGTATGACAAAGACCTAAAGTGATACCACCCATCAACCAATAACTAAGTACTATTACTCTATCATAATTGTTTTAGGCTCCACCACGTCAAACCATTCATCATACCAAAACCAACAAGCTAAGTATCTATTTTCACTCACTTAGTTACTTTATTTCTATTATGTAATCAACCTAGCCTAAACCCATCTCTCAAAACCCCATTCTATGACCTCATCTAATAGAATTTTTCTTGACCAAACCCAACCCATAGTAACCATCGATAGTCTATCCCAATTGCCGATGGTTACCCCAATCGATGATGGTTATCCTAACCACCGATGGTCACCCCAACCACTAATGGTCACTATGTGACAAAATAACAACAATTTATTTCCACCTACTAGATGCTAGCCAAATCCAACTTTTAGACCCTCACCTAATCATATAACCCTACTATTTTTTTTGAACCACACCCAGCCTATGTAGCATTAGTATTGATCCACTTATTTCTATAATTAGTCAATTTCATCTATTTTTTAGCAATCACTTCTTGTACTTAATTTTAGTATCTTATGTTGTTTATGTAAGTACTTTATCTTTTAGAACTTTACTATTTAAAAGTGTGGATTGACAACCTCCAAGGAATATCATGCTTCTTGGATCTAGCTTGCTATCCAATCCACCCTACTATATAACTAATCAAACTATTTCTCTAAGTGTTTTTTTATCTACAGGTCATTCATCCTAAGCCAAAAAGGAGTATTTACAACCATCTAGATCAAACATGTGCACAACATATCAATTTTTTTTACCATACCCTTCTTGAGTTTCTTTTCTCTTTATTATAAATAACATAATCAAAATTTCTCTGAAACACTTTCATCACTCACTACTTCTTACCTTTGTTGTAACTTTTTTGTAGCCTTTTTTTTACTATTTTCAATTATACAGACAAATGGTGATTTTAATTGAGAAACTAAAATTATATTTTAATACCCTCTATCCTTTACCTTATCTCTAATAAAAAAATTTATTTGTCTTCACTCAAAAATCACTTTTCCAACCACCTTCTAAGCCTAATTAGGTCACTTTACCCCTGTTCAAACACAGTCATATTAATATAAACATAATAGTGTTTTTAAAAAATACAAGTTAAAAAATATCTTAAAATAATTTAAAACCCAATTAATCACCAATTTTTACATGTTTTTTTATGGTGGGATCACTCATAATGTCATTTTTAGTTTCAAAACCCTAATACATGGTTTACACTGATTGTGTTAACTTGAGAGATGATATCTTGTTGATTCAATATTTTTATAAGGTTTAAATTTTTTATGATGATTAATTAAGGTTTTTACTCAATCTCCACATGTGATAAAATTTATAAATATTTGGAATAACCTCTATCACTGTTAGACAAAACTCTGAGTTGACTGTGTATAGTTTCATAATTACCTATAGGGTTGTATTTATTATGTCACACAAAAGTATAGAACAACCAAAGAATTATATAAAGAACCTTAAGATTATTTATATAATTCTTACCAATTTATATGTGTAACCAAATTATCTTTCCATAGAGTCATTCTTTACTCATAATGCATACTCAGTCTTTTGAACATAGAACACAGGGTATAACAGGGTTAGTAAAACTTAAGGCTACTCTTAACTTGTAGAGTAATCATACCAAATTCACACATATCAATAAATTAATATTTAATACATTACCATTATCAATATAAAATAAATTAACTCTCCAATTTTTCAAAAATATTCTTTATTCATCCACATTCATGATTTTTGACAAGTATATTCAGAGTTGAGCATGTAGGCAGAGTTTTTTATATTTCTTGATTTGATTCTATTCCCTATTCAATTTATATTCCACCTTTATTTTATCTCCATGAATTAATCCCTATCCAAAAACATCTATACTATTCTAAACTCCTAAAAATGCTCTAACTACCCCTTGATTCCCTCCAATGTAGAAAGGGAAGTCATACAATGAGTATGTTTAGGCATGGTTAATATTTAAACATAAAATCAACTCTAATAAGTGATAATCTATTAAGAACCTAATTTAATTCTAAAATACCTCTATCACACAAGGTCACAACAATATGACCTTTCAAAACATGAAGATAGCTTCTAGGAATAATACAAGGATTTCAAAAATTTGAATTGGACATTTAGGTGGCAAAATTCCTAAGTGTCTCAAATTCACATTTGACAAGGAACAAGAACCTAAGATTGACTCATAAAAGACTATTAATACTATAATTACCCTTTAAATACTCAAAAGTATTATAAATAGACCAACATTTACAAATTTTAGTGATGCTCCTACATCATACTACTAAGGAGAAAAAAGAACTTTCTATGAAAGTTAAACTAATCTTGCATTGATGTTCTTCACAGTCTCTCTCTCTTATTCATTCCAACTTTTCAAATTCATATCCTCATGGATAATAAGGCCTATTATAGGAATTTAGACCTCTTTGACTCTAGGATAAATTTATTGTGTCTCCTCCCTTGATGATATCTTTCTTTCTATTGATCTTAAAACTAATCATTGGCAAATTCTCATTGTCCTCATTTCTCAAAAGACCTACACATTAAAAAAAATAATTCAAATAAAACAACTTATTTCTTGCTCTCTTTAAGTTCACATTCTTTCACTCCAAATTCTGACTTCTTTTTGACTATATCTGTTGCCTCTTGTATTGCTTCTTGTTGTTTCATCTTGAAATATGTAGTAGTGTCTACTTATTCAATTGCATTATTTCTCTTTGTCTATTATTCACTCAATATATTGTTAGTCATTTCACATTCCATGTAAAGTTATCTCAACATACTAATCTTCTTACCAAACTACTTTAAATACCCCACACTACTTATCAATGACAACAGACTAACTCTATGAACAACTTTTTGAAGAGATTTTTTGAAAAAACTTTAGTTTCACAAGATAATTTAGACCCATGTTCAATTGTAACATCCATTTCTTGAGACTCACATAATGTATCACTCACCTCATCTTGCTTAGATAGTTGTATAAACTCTTTGATTCCTATTTTTAGCACTTTATAACTCTTTTCAATTGTTGCACTCTCTTCTCTCATTTATTTGTAAACTTTTACTCCACCTTTTTCCTCTTGACACTTATCCTCAGTTGATAATTCCTTGGTTTCAATACTACAGCTAGTTGCTTTTGGAAAATACTATTTTTCACCAAACATCATCACTATAGACTGTGTATCTTTCCATGCTTAACTATCCTACAATAGAGTAAGTGTATGCTTGATGTAATCCTTCTCAAAGTTTATGTGTTAGTAATACCATCATGATTATCTTTTATATCATACTCTTCTAATGTCATTTCATAAGTTTCTTCCTGCATATCAAGCACTTCATTGGGTGCTTTTGTTTATTATTTTCCTTACATTAGCCTATTCAATAACTTCATTATATTCTTATACAAATCATCTTCATCAACTTTCATATTAGAATATTCATCAAAAAAATATTGAAACTAATACCTTGTGATTCTTTGCTCACTTCAAATCTTCCTTGACTCAAGCCTACTTCTTTCATGCTTACGATGAGGTATTGTGTTGTTGCATACTCACTCCTTCATCAAGTTGTTCACCTTCTTCAGGGTAGCATATCATTGTATCACTATATTCAGTTGTTCAATCAACTTGGTATTTAACATTAGCATGGTGTACATGATTCTCTCTTGTCATAAATACTTTGTCTTTTTTTACATCTTCTGCTCTTATGCCCTTAGTATGGAATTCATATTCATTCAACTATTTACCTGTATAGACACATACAAAGAAATTACTAGCTATAAACCTTTGAGGCTTGATTTCCCCTTTACTTCCTCTTTTAGGCTACCTTTCTAGCAACTCCACCATTTGTATTCTTATCTTGTCTATAATCTATTTGAGAGGCCATCTCACTTTCTTCTTGATTTTTACAAAGAATCTTGGTCTTGTCTCTTCCAAGACTTACTCTAACCCTCCCAAGATTATCTTCATCTTAGAAATCTCTTTTTCCCTCTCTAATTTTATTTTCTTCACTTATTTTTCTTTTTCCATCTTATTATATTAATCCTTATTCAAGCCCTTCTTCTCTCCATTTATTTTCTTTTCTCTACACTCTATCTTCACTCTTTACCTTAGGCCTCACTTGGACCTGCATGTTCTTGACAATCTTAACCTACTTGCCTTCTTGACCTTACTTGGGTCTCCTTCACATTTATGACCTCAATTGGGTCTTTTAGCTTGACTCTCACTTGGAGTATCTCTCTTTAATTATTCTCACTTGAGACTTCTCTTTCTATCTTTATCTCTTCTTGAGCTTCCTTATTTGATATTTCACTAACTCTCTCTCTCCAAGATTTTATGGCTTAAGGGATCTTTCCACACAATTTTCTTTCTCACAAATATTTATGCCTCTCTATCATATCCCTAAAAATTTCATTAGTTATCTTACACAAACTTGAATAACAATAATTACTACACAAAATCATAAATTCCCAAAATATTACCAGCGTTGATACCAAAATGATGCAGAGGTACTTTCAAATCAACACTCACTTTCCTTGCCTCAATATGCTCATTCTTTATCAAAGACTCATAGGCATATAACTCAATACATATTTTAGGGTTTCATTTTTTTTGGTAGGTTTCTTATGATAATATTCATACTCATTCAATTCCTCTTTGATATCTTAACCAATCCACTCACCTTCTAAGCATAACTCTTTCACCACTCACTACTTCTTACATTTGTTATAGATTTCTTATAGCCTTTTTTGACTATTTTAAATTATACAAACAAATAGTGATTACACTTGAGAAACTAAAATGATATTCGAATACCCTATATCCTGTAACTTCTCTCCAAGAAGTTTATTTACTTGTCTCCACTCAAAATATCTTTTCTAACCACCCTCTAGGCCTAATTAGGTATCTTTACCCACATTTAAAACACAATCATATTAGTCCAAAAATAATAGTGTTATACCAAAATACAAGTTCCAAAATCTCTTAAAATAATTTAAACCCCAACTAATCACAAATTTTTAAATTTTTTTGATGGTGAAGTCACTCACAATGTCATTTTTAATTTCAAAACCCTAATACAGGGTTTATACTAACTGTGTTAACCTAAGAGATGATATATTATTGATTAAATCTTTCTATAAGGTTTCAAACTTCTAAGATGATTAATTTAAGTCTTTATTAAAACTCCACACGTGATAGAATGTATAAATATTTGTAAGAAGCTCTATCATTACACTTAGACAAAATTCTGAGTTGACTATGTATAGTTCTGTAATTACCTACAAGGTTGCATTTATTTTCTCACAAAAAAGTATAAAACAACTAAAGAATTATATAAATAACATTAATATTGTTGATATAAGTCTTACCAATTTATATGTGTAACCAAATCATCTTTTCATAGTTCCTTTCTTTACTCATAATGCATACTCAATCTTTTGAACATAGAACACAGGCTATAACAGGGTCAAGAAAAATTAAGGATACTCTTCACTTGTAGAGTAATCATACTAACTTCACAAATATCAATAAATTAATAGTGAATACATTACCATTTTCAATAGAAAATCAATAAACTCTCCAAGTTTTCAAAAAAAAATCTTTATTCATCGACATTCATGATTTTTGACAAGTATATTCAAAGTTGAGCAGATAGATAGAGTTTTTCTATTTCTTTATTTTCCTCTATTCCCTAATTAAGTTATATGCCACCTTTATTTTATCTCCATGAATGAATACCTATCTAAAAACATATATACTATTATAAAATCCTACAAATTCTCTAACTACCCCTTGATTCCGTCTAACATAGAAAGGGAAGTCATACAATGAGTATGTTTAGGCATGGTTAAGATTAAAACATAAAATCAACTATAAGAAGTGATAATATATTGTGAACCTTATTTAAGTATAAAATACCTCTAACACACAAGGTGACAATAATATGACCTTTCAAAACATGAATAAAACTTCTAGGAATAATATAAGGAATACAAAATTTTGAAATGGAAATTTAGGTGGAAAATTTCCTAAGTGGCTCAAATTCAAATTTGATAAGGAAATAGAACCTAAGAGTGAATCCTACAAGACTATTAAGAGTATAATTACCATTTAAAGACTCAAAATTATTAGAAATATACCAACATTTACAAATTGTAGTGATGCTCCTACATCATACTACTAAGGAGAAAAAAGAACTTTCTATGAAAGTTAAACTGATCTTGTATTGATGTTCTTCACAATCTCTCTCTCTCTTATTCATTCTATATTTTCAATTTCGTATCCTCGTGTATCCCAAGACCTATTATAGGAATGTATACTTTTTTGAATCTTGGATAAATCTATTGTGTCTCCTCCCTTGATGATATTTTTCTTACTATTAATTTCTAAACTAATCATTGGCAAATTCTCCTTGTCCTCCTTTCTCAAAAGACCTACACATTAAAAAAACAAGTCAAATAAAAACAAACTATTTATTTATCTATTGAAGTTCACATTATTTCACTCTAAATTATAACTTCTCTTTGACTTTATATAATTCCTCTTGTATTTCTTCTTGTTATTCTATATTAAAATCTACAGTAGTGCCAACTTTTTCGATTGCATTCTTTCTCTTTGTCTATTATTCACTCACTATCTTGTTAGTCATTTCAAATTCCATGGAAATATATCTCAACATACTAATCTTATTACCAAACTCTTACAAATATCCCACACTACCTATCAATGAAAACTAACTAGACAACTCTATGTACAACTTTTCTAAGTGATCTTTTGACAAAACTTTAGATTCACAAGACAAATTAGACCCATGTTCAGCTGTAACATCCATTTTTTTGAGGTTCACATAATGTATCACTCACCTCTTATTACTTGTATAGTTTTAGAAACTATTTTATTCTTATAGTTAGCACTTTATAACTCCTTTCAATTACTGCACTCTCTTCTCTCATTTCTTTGTAAATGTATACTCCACCTTCTTCCTCTTGACACTTATCTTAAATTTATAATTCCTTAGTTTCAATTATAAAACTAATTTATTATGGTAAATACTCTTTCTCACCAAACATAATCACTCTAAAATATGTCTCTTTCCATTCTTGACTATCCTATAATAGAGTTAGTGTATGCTTGATGCCATCCTTCTCAATAGTGTATGTGTTAGACCTACCATCATGATTAGCTCTTCTATCATACTCTTCTACTAAAATTTCATAGGTTTATTCCTACATATAAATCACTTAATTATGTTCTTATATTTATTCTTTTCCTTCCATTATCCTATCCAATAACTTCATTGTATTCTCATACAAATCATCTTCATCAACTTTCATATTAGCATATTCATCAAAAACAATATTAAAACTAATACCTTGTGATTCTTTGCTATCTTCAAATATTCCTTGACTCTAACCTATTTATTTCATGATTAAAATGATTTATTATGTTGTTACATACTAACTTACTCCTTATTCATCAATTTGTTCACCTTATTCAGGGTAGCATATCACTGTATCACTATATTCAATTATTCAATCAGCTTATTATTTAACATTAGCATGTTGTCCATGCTTCTCTCTTATCATCAATACTTTGTATTTTTTGACATATTATTTTTTAATGTCCTCAATATATAATTCATATTCATTCAAATCTTTACCGTTATACATACCAAGAAATCATCAGCTATAAACCTTTGAGGCTTGTTTGCCCCTTTGCTTCCTCTTTTATTTTGCCTTGCTAGCAACTCCACCATTTGTCTTCTTCTCTTGTATATAATATATTTGAGAGGACATATCAATTTATTCTTTATTTTTACAAATAATATTGGTATTGTATCTTCCAAGACTTGATCCAACCCTACCAATATCATCTTCATCTTAGTAATCTCTTTTTCCCTATAATTCTCTTTTCTTCACTTCTTTTTATTTTTCCATATTCTTGTGGTAATCCTTCTTCAATCCCTTCATATCTATTTTATTTTATTTTATCTACACTATATATTATCTCTTTACCTTAGGCCTCACTTGGAACTACCTCTTCTTGACAATATTATCCTACTTGCCTTCTTGACCTCACTTGGTTCTCCTTCACATTTATGACCTCACTTGGGTCTTTTAGCTTGACTCTCACTTGGAGTCTCTCTCTTTCCTTATCCTCATTTAGGACTCCTCCATATATATTCATCTCTTCTTGATATTCCTTATTTGATCTTTCACTTCTTTCTCTCTCTCTCTCCAAGCCTTTATGGCTTAAGGGCTCTTTCCACACAATCTTCTTTCTCACAAATACTTTTGCCTCTATCATATCCTTACAACTTTCATTAAAAATCTTCCTCAAATTTGAATAACAATAATTACTACACAAAATCATAAATTACCAAGAAATTACCAACTCTAATACCAAAATGATGCAGAGGTACTTTCAAATCAACACTTTCTTTCCTTGCTTCAATATGCTCATTCTTTGACAAAGACTCATAAGCATATAGCTCAATACATATTTCAATGTTTCATTGTTTTTTTAGGGTTATTATGATCATATTCAAACTCATTCAATTCATCTTTGATGTCATAACCAATCTACTCAACTTCTAAGCATAACTCTTTCATCACTCACTACTTCTTACCTTTGTTATAACTTTCTTTTAGCTTTTTTTTTTTTTTTTACTATTTTAAATTATAAAAACAAATGGTGATTGCACTTGAGAAAATAAAATGATATTTTAATACCCTCTATCTTGTAACTTATTTCTAATAAGTTTCTTGACTTATCTCCACTCAAAAATCACTTTTCTAACCACCTTTTAGGCCTAATTAGGTCTCTTTACTCATGTTTCAAACACAGTCATATTAATCTAAATATAATAGTGTTGTACAAAAATACAAGTTCCAAAATCTCTTAGAACAATTTAAACCCCAACTAATCACTAATTTTAATCCAAACATAATAGTGTTGTACCAAAATACAAGTTCCAAAATCTCTTATAATAATTTAAACCCCAACTTCACACATATCAATAAATAAACAGTGCATACATTACCATTATCAATATAAAAGTAATGAACTCTCCAAGTTTTCAAAAATATTCTTTATTCATCCACATTCATAATTTTTAACAAGTATATTTAGAGCTAAGCATGTAGATAGAGTTTTTTTATTTCTTTATTTTCCTCTATTCCCTATTTTAGTTCTATTCCACCTTTTTTATCTCCATGAATGACTCCCTATCTGAAAACATCTATACTATTATAAACTCCTACAAATTCTCTAACTACCCCTTTATTCCCTCTAATGTAGAAAGGGAAGTCATATAATGAGTATGTTTAGGCATGGTTAAGATTTAAACATAAAATCAACTTTGAGAAGTGTTAATCTATTATGAACCTTCTTTAAGTCTAAAAGACCTCTAACACACAAGGTCACAATAATCTGACCTTTCAAAACATAGATAAAACTTCTAGGAACATTACAAGGATTTCAAAAATTTGAAATGGACATTTAGGTGGTAAAATACCTAAGTGGCTCAATTCAAATTTGATAAGTTAAAAAACCTAAGAATGACTCCTACAAGAATTTTAAGACTATAATGACCCTCTAAAGACTCAAAAGTATTAGAAACAGACCAAATTTTACAAATTGTAGTGATGTCCCTACATCACTGTGATGTTAGTGTCCAAATATGGTGCTAATGTCTAGGTGGCATAACCTGAGGTACTAGTGGCTTGGATGCCTAAAAGAGGGTTTGAAACTAATTTTGAGATATTTAGGGATGTGTAAGGCCTGCATGAAAGTTGTATAAGTTTATAAATATGCCCTAAGATAGGTGTCAAGATATGATAGGTATACATGGTCTCAATTAATACTCATTACATTCAAGTGGAATTTTAAATGAGTATAGATTGGTAAGCATGGTAGACTAGTCCATAATGTGTGGAGGTGTGATTTGGGAAAAATCACAGTCCCTAATTTCTTTTAGAATCCCAATATCATTTTTTGGATAGTTTAACATTACAATAAATTTTAAAGAATGATGAAATGGGTAAAATATTATTATACCTTAGCGCCAAAAGTATGAAATATATTTTTTAGGTTTTCTATTATAAGTGTGATACAAATATACCTAAAAATGATAGAGTATAGGTATATCCATAATCATGGGGTTTATATAACTTTTAAATTATAAAAACATGTGAATGATATAAAAAGTAGGAATTTTACCCAAAGGTGTATGGATGATTAAAAAAAATTGACCCATTTGACATAACAATGTGTTTAACTTCCAAAAATTTTACCCTACTTCTAAAGATTAAAGATGCAAGAAATCATAATGTTCCTAACCTTATTTTTAGTCATGAAGCCTCTAATGTCTATAGGTTACTTTTATGGATCTATATTGAGTCGGGGACTCATATGGTTTATTTTAATTCTTTGGGTTCTAAAAGAGAAGCTTCTAGATGCCTTGAAACATCTTTTAGATGGCTAAAGAACAAAATATTCTTGCACTTTCTTGCAGCTTGATTCGGTGAGTCGAATATCAAGAAAACCTAGAGTGGTTATGAGGATATAACCATGGGTATACCTAATATAATTGAACTAAAATTTCATATTTAAGTCAATAAAAATGAAAGAGTATGGGAAATGCTACAAGTGGGAGGTTTTTTTGGATTTATGGAGAAGATTGAAGGCTTTGACAAACATTTTTCTATCTTTTTTACTAAAGCCTAAGAGGATAGAGAATTTTTAATCAATGGAATTACCATAGATAGAATAGAGGAACTCATTTTTCATGTGGCTAGGTTGGTGATTGAGGAAACAAAGAGCTACTTTATGTCAAGGGATTTCAAACTGGACAAAGAGGCATTTTTTAGAGGAGGGATACTGTTATAACAAAGTTGTTATGCATGAGGGTATACAAAACATTGAAAACCTATGAGATCACCTTAGTGTTAAGAAGTTTTTTCATTTATTTCAAGGTTGATGTCATTTATGTCAAGTTGTATTTAGTGAAGATGCATAGTGAGTGGTTTTTCAGGTATGATCTTGTGTGCTTGATATGATAAGGAAGCCATATGACAAGAGATATTTTGAAGGTAATCTAATGATTATTCTATTGGTTATTTTCAAGGTTATTGTAGTGGTGTGATAATTTTGTATGATGAATGTTCTTATTTGATAGCATCATTGAGGTAAGCATGTTTGAGTACTAGTCCTTGAGTACAAAGTGTTTTGAGAAGCCTAGTCATAACAAGCATAGTCATATCATGAGCATATACATGTTGAGCATGAAGAGGTGTAAAAAGGTATTAAATAATTTTATGATCATGTAAGGAATGTAAGAAAGGTTTAAAATCATTAAATATTGTATCAAGATAAGTTGTGAAGTTTCAAGTGCTTGAGAAGCCTAGTCATGGCATGTAAAGTATTAGTGATATGGTTTGAGCATGGTGGCCTAGTGAGATGAATGCATAGAAGCATAAGAGGTTGTATAAAGTTGTTTTAAAATGTATGTGAGTAATTGGATCACTCATGAGTATCTCAAGTTATGCCTACAAGGATAAGACCCTCATACCAAGTCTACACATAGACTACTCCTAGACCCTAGCTAGCCTAATGATGTATAATGGTCTATTGTCAAGGAATGTGAAGGATTTATGGCTATGTAAAATAATGATAAATTTTTATTTATTATGTAATTTAGGTGTATATCACATGTAAAGAGGCATGAAGGTTATTTTCAAGACCTAATGTGGTTTGCAGGTCAAGGTATAAGCAAGCAAAGAGAGAGAGTTTGGCCTAATGGGGTACAAGGTTATATTTCTAAGGAAAGTATGGATATGTGAGTGTTTTTAGAGTTATTTTGTATTGTTTAAAGCATGTTCACAAATTTTTAGGTCATGGTTTTCAAGAAAAGGCATGAAAAGTGGTTTTGAGGTCTTTCAAGTGTATAGAATGAAGGGTTCTCAACTTGAAAAGGATTTTCTTGTGTTTTTTAGCTCATAAAAACTCTAAATGGGAACCTAAGATATTAATTTTATATGGTTAAGGTACCTAGATAAAATTTATGAGCATTAGTTTTTGTATTGAAAGGTTATGTTTTATGAATAATCATTAATAGTGAAGTGTGTTTTAACCCTCATAAAACCCTAATAAGGACCTGATGTTGAATATATTTCTCAAAACAGCCCAAAATGGTTTAAAATAACTATAAAATCTATTGGATATTATATTTATCTCTCCTAGTCACTGTTAGGGTGTGGAGCTAAAAGCTTCACCAAGGAGCAGACTTTAAACAGGTTCGGGTCTACACAGACACCAGCGTCGGTCAGGAGCGACCGACGTCGGTCAGGTGCAGTTGCAGAGGCGCCAACATCGGCAGTAGGTCAGCTGGCAACGGTCACAGGTGAACAGGCAGGAACCGACGTTGGTTACCTGTGTGTCTAAAAAGTGATTTTTGAGGACAAAAGCGAGTGTTTGCATGATGAGTTTGAGTTGTAGTCTCAAGCTCGCGTCTCTATTATTAGCAATATTATTTTTAGAGCCCTTGTTCAAGTGGCTTAACTGTTTGTTGTAAGTACATGCTCAAGTTTCCTAATTCTATATGTAGGAAAGATCTTCTTAGCTTAGTATGTTGAATGTGTGAGTATGAGTAGAACATTGTGAATGTTTGAAGGACAGTACTGAGTTGCATCAATCCAGGTTATTGGATTTGAGTGTACTTGAGAGAGAGAGCTCTTGAGGAATAGAGATCTAGTGAGAGATCTTATGTGCATCTGAGAGAGTTGTGGAAGAAAGAAGTTTCTTCAATTGTATTCCTTTTGTAAAGAGTTTTAATACAAGTTTTCAGGGTGTTTTCTTGTATCTCTTGTTCTGTGCTATTTATCATTTCAGTTGCTTATCTATCTGATTTATTTCCACATTTATTGCTTTCATAAGTGTAATCCATTGTTGGTTGATCCCCAACAAGTGGTATCAAAGCTCAGGTTCACTAACAGGTGGTTCAGATCTGTGTAGTGTGTTTGGATTACAGGTTGCTCATAGGGGTTTCTGCAGGGATTTCTGTTTGAGTGGGAGAAGCAATGGCAGAAGAAAGTAAGTTGAGAATGGAAAAGTTTAATGGCAAGAACTATCAACATTGGAGAATGCAGATAGAGGACTATCTGTATCAGAAAGATCTTTAATTACCGTTAGGTGGGATTGCAAAGAAGCCCAAGGACATGGAGGATGAAGAATGGGAAGTTCTTGACAGAAAGGCTCTGGGGTTTATAAGACTGAGTCTGGCCTCCACTGTCATATCTAATTTATCACAGGCAAAAACTACGGTAGAGTTAATGACTACGTTAGCAAATTTGTATGAAAAACCCTCCGCTTCTAATAAGGTATATCTTATGAAGCAGTTATTTAATTTGCATATGCAAGAAGGTGGATCTGTTTCTAATCACCTGAATGATTTCCATGGTATTGTTAATCAATTAAGTTCAGTCAATATTGTATTTGAAGATGAAATAAAAGCTCTTTTAATATTATGTTCTTTGCCTGAAAGCTGGCATGGCTTGGTAATGGCAGTTTCTAATACTGCTTCTACTTTGAATATTTTAAAAGTAGAGGATGTGGTTAGTGTTATCTTGAATGAGGAAATTCGCAGGAAAAGCACAGAAGAGACATCTGGGAACGCTTTAAATCTTGAGAGCAGGGGAAGGCAAAAAGAAAGGAGCAAGAGGAGATCAAGATCTAAGCCTAAGGGAAGAGGCAGATCCAAATCCAGGAATGGCAGAAGGCCACAATGCTGGAACTGTGGAAAGTTGGGGCACATAAGCAGAGATTGCTGGTCAAAGCCTAAGGAGGAGAATCATCACGAAGGAAAGGAAGAGGCAAAGGTTGCAAGTATTGCACAGGATGCTCTTATTTTCTCTTTGCATAATAATATAGAATCTTGGGTATTAGATTCTGGTGCATCTTTCCATGCTACCCCTAACAGAGAATATTTCAGTGACTATATCCATGGAGATTTTGGAATAGTGTACTTAGGGGATGATGAGCCTTGTAAGATTATTGGCAAAGGTAAAGTGTAGCTGAAGATGCAGAATGGCAACACATGGGTGTTGAGAGATGTGATGCATGTTCCTAGTTTGAAGAGAAATTTGATTTCTGCAGGTAAGCTAGGCGATGAGGGTTGTACAGTAACTCTCACAGCAGATTCTTGGAAAGTGACCAAGGGTGCACTTGTTATGGCCAGAGGTAAGAGAGAAGGTACTCTCTATTTGTGTAATTGTGTTACTAACAAATCTCCTTCCGTTTTATCTACTTCAGATGTGGATGCTAAATTGTGGCACTCAAGGCTTGGCCACATGAGTGAGAAGGGGATGTCAATTCTTAAGTCTAAAGGTATGCTTTCAGATTTGAAAAGTATGGATCTAGAATTTTGTGAGCATTGTGTATTTGGAAAACAGAAAAGGGTTAGTTTTCTCAAGACTGGGTCTACTAAGAAAAGGCAGAAGTTGCAGCTTGTTCACACAGACGTGTGGGGACCGGCTCAGGTAGCCTCTATTGGAGGATCACGGTACTATGTTACGTTCATAGATGATGCTACAAGAAAGGTATGGATCTACTGTATTAAAAAGAAATCTAATGTTTTTGAGACTTTTAAGATTTGGAAAGCTATGGTTGAGAATGAAACAGGCAGAAGATTAAAGTGCTTGAGATCTGATAATGGTGATGAGTTCTGCAGTCTTAAGTTTAACTGGTATTGTTACACACACGAAATCCATATGCAAAGGATAGTTCCAAGGACACCTCAGTAGAATGGTATTGCTGAAAGGATGAACAGAACAATCATGGAGTGTGCAAGATGTATGAGATTACATGCTGGGTTGCCCTTAGAGTTTTGGGCAGAAGCAGTTGACACCACAGTGTACCTGATTAACAGAGGACCCTCTACAACTCTGGATGGTGGAATTCCAGAAGAGGCATGGACAGGTAAAAAGGTAGATCTCTCATATCTCAAAGTTTTTGGTTGTGAAGACTTTGTGCACATAGATAAGGAAAATAGAAAGAATCTTGATGCAAAGTCTATGAGGTGCACGTTTATTGGCTATGGCTCAGATGATTTTGGTTTCAGATTTTGGAATCTAGGAACTAACAAGGTAATTAGGAGCCGTGATGTTGTTTTCAATGAAAGAGTGATGTACAGTGATCAAATAAAGAAGCTGGATCAATCTGGGCATAGCAATAGAGAATTGGATGAAGTTATGGTCCAAAATGAGCTCGCGGGAAAAAGAAATAATCACTTACTAGAAAACACAGAGACCGATGTCAGCAGGTTAGGAACCAGTGTCAGCAGTTCAGAAACTGATGTCGGTCATACAGAGACCGACGTCGGCAGAACAGGAACCGACGTCGGCCAGGAAGAACCAGTGTCGGCCAGTAACAGGTCTACAGGTGGCTGAGGTCGGTCACTATCAGAAAATTTGGGTGGACAGCGTGTTGAGAACGAGTCCAAGACACCCATCAGGAGGTCAGAAAGGGTAAGTAAGCCTCCAATTAGATATTCTCCTTCCTTATATTATTTATTGCTAACCGATGGTGGAGAACCAGAGAGTTTTGAAGAAGCATTACAGGTGGAGTCCAGGAGTAAGTGGGAGCGTGGCATGGTTGAGGAGATGGAGTCCTTGAGAGAGAACCAAACATGGGATTTGGTTGAATTGCCAGCTGGTAAGAGAACACTGAAGAACAGATGGACCTATAGGTTGAAGGAAGGTGAGGATGGATAGATGAGATAGAAGGCCAGATTGGTTGTAAAAGGATTTGCATAAAAGCCAGGTATTGACTTTGGTGAGATTTTTTCTCCTGTTGTTAAGATGACTTCTATAAGGGTTGTATTGTCTTTGGTTGCTTTTGAGGATTTGCATCTTGAGCAGCTAGATGTTAAGACAATGTTTCTTCATGGAGATTTGGATGAGGAAATATACATGGAACAACCAGAAGGTTTTGAGGTCAAGGGTAAGGAGAAGTTAGTGTGCAGGTTGAAGAAAAGCTTGTATGGCCTCAAGCAAGCTCCTAGGCAATGGTATTTGAAATTTGACAGGTTTATGACTGAGCATGGCTACAGTAGATGTCAATCTGACCATTGTGTATATTTTAAGAGATTTGATAACGGTAGATATATTATTCTATTGTTGTATGTAGATGATATGCTGGTTGTAGGATCACACATGCAGGATATCTCTGAGCTTAAGGTGAAATTAGCTCAAACGTTTGCTATGAAGGATTTGGGAGCAGCAAAGAAAATCCTTGGTATGAGCATTAAGAGGGACAGGAAAAATCATAGGTTGATACTGTCTCAAGAGGATTATGTGGACAAGGTGTTGAAATGGTTCAATATGTAGGATGCTAAACCGGTAAGCACACCTTTGGCTGGACATTTTAAGTTGAGTAAAGAACAATGTCCTAATTCACATGATGAGGTAGAGTACATGAGTAAGGTTCCATATTCTTCTGCGGTAGGGAGTTTGATGTATGCAATGGTGTGTACTAGACCGAATATTGCCCAAGCAGTGGGAGTAGTAAGTAAGTATATGGCCAATCCAGGAAAGGAACATTGGAAAGCAGTTCAATGGATCCTTAGATATCTGAGAGGAACCAGAAGTAGACACTTGTGCTATGGAGGTTCAGATACTTCTCTACATGGTTATGTAGATTCAGATATGGCAGGTGATTTGGATGGCAGGAGGAACACCACAAGTTATGTTTTTACTGTAGGTGGAATGGCGGTTAGCTGGATATCTAAGTTGCAGAGGGTTGTTGCCTTGTCAACTACAGAAGCAGAGTATATTTTAGCCACAAAAGCTAGCAAGGAGATGATATGGATGACACAATTCATGGAAGAGCTTGGAAGGGAGCATGGGAGTTGCAGATTGTATAGTGACAGTCAGAGTGCAATCCATTTGGCTAAGAACTCAGCCTTTCACTCAAGAACCAAGCACATACATCTAAGGTACCATTTCATACGGTAGGTATTGGAAGATGGTGAGTTGAAGCTGGAGAAAATCCATACAGATAGGAATCCTGCTGATATGTTAACAAAGTCGGTTACTAAGGAGAAGTTAAATCTTCATTCAACTTCTATTGGTCTTCATGATTGAGCTGAAGATGGAGGAGCTAGAAGATGTTGCTGTACAGGTACTGGTGCAACTGTTTATCTCCAAGTGGGAGATTGTTAGGGTGTGGAGCTAAAAGCTTCACCAAGGAGTAGACTTTAAACAGGTTCGAGTCTACACAGACACCAGCATCGGTCAGGAGTGACCGACATTGGTCAAGTGCAGTTGCAGAGGCGTTGACATCGGTAGTAGGTCGGCCGGCGACGGTCACAGGCGAACAGGTAGGAACCGACGTCGGTTACCTGTGTGTCCAAAAAGCGATTTCTGAGGACAGAAGCGAGTGTTTGCATGATGAGTTTGAGTTGTAGTCTCAAGCTCGCGTCTCTGTTATTAGCAATATTATTTTTAGAGCCCTTGTTCAAGTGGCTTAACTGTTTATTGTAAGTACATGCTCAAGTTTCCTAATTCTATATGTAGGAAAGATCTTCTTAGCTTAGTATGTTGAATGTGTGAGTATGAGTAGAACATTGTGAATGTTTGAAGGACAGTACTGAGTTGCATCAATCCAGGTTGTTGGATTTGAGTTTACTTGAGAGAGAGAGCTCTTGAGGAATAGAGATCTAGTGAGAGATCTTGTGTGCATCTAAGAGAGGTGTGGAAGAAAGAAGTTTCTTCAATTGTATTCCTTTTGTAAAGAGTTTTAATACAAGTTTTCAGGGTGTTTTCTTGTATCTCTTGTTCTGTGTTATTTATCATTTTAGTTGCTTATCTATCTGATTTATTTCCGTGTTTATTGCTTTCACAAGTGTAATCCATTGTTGGTTGATCCCCAACAGTCACCTCCAAGATTGATTGAGTTGTCAGGTGTGTGAGTAGACCCATACAGGAAAGTGCTAGTTTCTCAAATATTTGATTTAGCAATCAAAGTTGACCAATTCAAAGCATTAAAATAATTGTATGGATAAGTTTTATATTTTTATTTTATTTAAATCATGGTTTATGGACATTTTATATCCCTCAAGTGTGTTAAACCAATCATCCAAGTTAATTATTCACTAAAAAGCTTAATGGTGGAAATAGTGAAAAACCCAAACAATAATGAGAGGATTTTTAGGGATGTGTTATCATGGAATAGTAATGGAAAAAATTCATGGAGGTTTATTTAAATACTTTTAAAACATGCTCATGTTTGGTATAATTTTTGGATGTTAGTGGGAAAAGTTTCTCACAAGTTGACTTATCTGGCTCAGTGAGGTCTATATATAATAAAGTTATGAGATTGGTCTACAAGACCAATATTTCCATTTGAAAATATTATATTTCTATCTAATAATGGTATAATTATCTCATATTATCATCTAAATGAATAAAAATTAATTTAAGGTATCTATGTCGGTGTTGAAGGTCATTCTCACCATGACTGTGTTTGAAGGTAAATTGGGAGTTTTGGGTAAGTAAGTTGTAGTGATGAGTTTGAGGCTCTATGCCATGATTTGATGTATATAATACATATGGTGTTGATTTTTTTTATTTTAAATTAATTATAATTATTTTTTAAATCTTGGATGTCAAGATAAGAGGTTGAAATGTTGAAGCCAAAATGGCTTGTCTTGTTCTAGATTGACTGTGTGTAGTAAGGTCAAAATATTAGTCTAGAAGGCCAATATTTGACATTAAACCTTGTTATTTTTGTATATAAATAGTGGTATATATATTTAAAATTATATTTTTAAAGCATCAGTGATCATATAAAGTGTTCTTTTAGGTGTTGAAGATCAAGTTATTCATGACAGGGTTTTGGAGTGTTTTGGCAGTTCTTAGTCGATTATTTGCAGAGAAGAGTTTGAGTCCTTTTGTCTTAAGTTGTGGAGTATAAAGAATATTATGATGAATATGATATAATATAGTTTATTTATATGATATTTTTGACCATGTTTTATTATCTAATTTGTTTTTAATCTTCAATAGTTCAAGATAGACTTTTTGTAGGTTCACAAGCCTAATTGTGAATAGTATTAATGGTAAGCTTCAAGTGGTGATTCGACCTAAAAGGTATTATGGAGCCTAGATTAGATTATTATAGGTCCATTTTATTGTTATATGGTATTTTTTTTATCATTTTTGGAGTTTAAAATTGTTCCAAAGAAGGTAAAGTGTAACGTGTCCTAAAGTAGACCTAATGGGATTAGGTCTCCATGAGACCTAAACATGAAATAAGGCCTAATTGAGATAATTAAAACCTAAAGGGACTCAAGACATGTTTATGAGATTTATTAATATATATTTTATGGATGACCTAAGAGGTTAAGTGTGTTTGGATGAATAAGTGGCAATATGAGGAAGAGGCTTGTATATATACAAGGCAGTTTTAGGCCTATTTATGTGTGAAAAGAGAAAGTGAATGAAATAGTGTATTGGTAAGAATAATAATGTAGTTTAGACAATTATAAAATAATATATAAACTATGATGAATATTTGATAGAATTTCTATGTGTGAAAATCAAGGTCATATGACCTAATCAAGTCAAGAAGAGGGCTAGTTGAGTGAAGAAGCCTACAATGCAGTTTGAGAGGGATAAGAGTTTGAAGAGATGAAGAGGTGGTCATCATCATTTGGTTGGTAAATAATGTATTATAAATTTTATAAAATCAATTAGGTGGCTAATTTTATGCTGAGTCATCTAGGGGGTTGGTACCTCCTTGCAAGTTGGTGCTTGTTAAAGCTTAGCTAAGTTAATGCTTATCTAGTTAGGGTTGGTGCTCCATACGAAGTTGGTGTTTCACTAAATTTGGTGTTTATCTTATATTAATATATTCCATTTATAGATATAAGTGGGTTTTATTCCCCTTGAGGTTTTCCCGCATATGTGATGTGTTATTATGTTTTATGATTATGTGGATAAGTGATTATGCTTGCTAGATATATATGCTTGTTTGAATGGTTCATGATTGATTAAGTGAATTTGTTAATAAAGTTTTGAATATTTATTCATACCCCCTCTCAGTCATTTTTATTCCAACACTTAGTTATATTTTTGATCGCAATGTCAATGGAAAATGGAAGGGTAAGAAGGGGCAGAGCAGTGGATCTCAATATGGCATAACCAAGATAAATTATTTCTCCAGATCAACACAAACCTTAAAAAGATGAAATCTTGTTGGGAGGATGCTTCTGGTAGTTTAGATTTATACTAATTTATTTGGTGGTTCTTGTTTTTTTTTAGAGCTATTTTTTAGTTATTTATAGGCTTGTTTGGTCTTGTTTCTTATTTTGGTCATTGGTTGACCTTGGTTCTTTTTGTGTTTGTACTTTTCCTAGGGTCTAGGACCCTAGTTAAAAAAAACACTTTAATTTGAATTAAAAAACATGTTATGTCCATTGTAAAAATGATATGGGATTTATAAAAAAAGGATAAGGAAATTATTATGTCATATGTATTACATTATGATAACTGTTTGACTTAAGATTATGATACATTTTTATCCACATAAGTAAACAATAAATTGATTGAGTACAGGAAAAAAATAGGACTTAATAAGTTTAGATACTAGTCACATATGTCTTATGTATTTGGAAAAATAAACATAATAAAATTCCCAAATAATTAAGGATAAATAAGTTGGTACATTATGGTAAAATAGGAATGAACTTATGTAAACTAATATAAGCCTAGACATGGCATCTAGACAAACACTTTTACAAAGTTTATTTCACTATCTTTGAGGACTACTTTGTACATAATTTGTAAAATTAATTTCATAGAAAGGATAGATATATATTAGTTAGTTCCTCAATGAGAGTCTTAAGGTTATTATATTTTGTTTCCATAGGATAATTCCACACCCAAAATTGGGTTGATATGTGGTTAACAACAAATGGAACATATATCAAAGTATATGGAGATAATGTGTATACATTTATTTTTACCCTTTATGTACCTTTAAGGACTGCATGTAAAGAGATAATAACACAAATTGATTCAATATAATAAGATTTGGAAAAATGTGGAAATTAGTCTCTTTAATTTTGTGGCCACCATTGGAAATTTCACATTTCATAACAGATGTGTCATCATCACCCCATAAAATGTAATTTTTAAATTATGCTTGAGAATGAAAGAAAAGAGAATATCTTATCCATAATGTGTATCTATGATAAAATTAATCCCAAAAATAAAATTGTTTACCCACATGAATTTAATGAAATGGAGGTGTTATGCATAAATTGTATGGCTTTAAATGATGTATGGGAAATAAAATTATTATGGGCTAGATTTATGATCACTGAGGAAAGGAAAAGAAATATAAATCTACACTACAATGGAACTTATCTTAACATTTAAATACCTATCAAATTCATTTAAAACAAATATAAATAAATGGGTTGATCCTAATAAGGAGGAGAACAAGGAGGTAGCTAATTATAAATATGATGATTTTATTGAATAAATAATATCTATTATAATGTTAAATTTTAAAAAATGCCATAAATTACCCACAAAGAATAACCTAAAAAATGTTTATCTAGTATGAATCAAGCACATGTATAACAACATAAAGTGATGTATATATATCCCCAAGAACATGTACAAGTTTAATAAATCAATTCTAACATACCTTAAGTATAATTAAAATACATGGGAGAATTAATGTAGGGAGCAGAAATTGAATAATGTGTTAACATTTCCAATACAAGGTACAAGAATGGAGATCGTATACTCAAAATAATAATAAAAATGTTAATAATGGTAAATAATAAATTATTTGAGTAATCCAATTCCCTAAATTATAAAAATAAAAGATCATAGTATTGTGGAGCACAATAGGTTCTTTAATGATAGTGACTTTATTAAACCAAATTGTTTTAGACTTTTATAGAAGCATATGAAACTAGTATGATAAAGGAAAATAAATCATGATTGAAAAGGAGGATACATAAAGTATAAATAAGGATAATACAATCCCATCTTAATCCCTTCAATAGATGAAGGGATTGATTAAATTGCATGATGAATTCAATGAGATTGTCAATTATAATAACTATAAGGAATCGATTATAATTTCTTATAATCAATGAGACATTATTAAGTATATTGTTTAATTATTGTTACAAAAATGGGACGTTTTAAAAAAAATGTCATTAATGAAATGATGAATAAATATGATACTATAGTGTGTTTTGGTAATATGTCAAGCTAGACCAAATTACCAAAAAAAATCATAGTATAGATTTTTATGTGAACACAAAAACTTTAGCATCTTAGACCATGGCCCCACATTGTAACAAACATATGAATCAACTAAATACTCAATACTTTAGAGGTAAAATAATTGTAAGAAATTTGGTTGAAATGGAAATTGAGGATTCATTCAAGGCATTATGGAATTATGCAGGCTAAATTTATTTGAATGTTAAGTAATTGAATTATCACTTCCTAAAAATGTTAGATTGAAGAGGGAAATATTGAAATTAAGTGGGGTCATATTTAATAAATATTAAATGAAATATAAGTGTGAGATATGATAATTACATGTTAGCACTCCCACCACCTCGATTTGAAAATACCATTCATGAAATAATAGAAATCGATCATGGGGTCTTTAAAGGACAATCTGAAGCAACCTCAATTCCTCTTAAGTTTGATCAATTACAAAAGAGGTTTAAACACTAAGAAATGAATTATTGAAATCCATTGAAGTCAAAAATAATCTCAAAAATGATTAAAAAAATACCTTGAGGTTGAAAAATAGGAACAAAAAATTATTTAAAAATGAAATTTCTTGATAAGACCAATGGTTAGTTAAGTATATTTTCTGGTAGATAATCTATGTGAAGCAATCAAAAAGATAAAAAAAAATTCCCAGTGTGATTTTAAATGATATAATTAATAACTTATGCTAGGAGCTAAGAATAATAATTAACTCCTATTATAAATCTATCATAAACCTCAATTAGATCTTGAAAGAGAAAAACACAAGACGTATCTTCACTTACCAAAAATATAGACATGCCTCCTTCTTTACTTTGAGTTTTCTCTTGATCACTTGATATGTGGTTGCTAAAATCAAACTCATATGCAAGATATTTTAGTAGTGTGATGATAAGTTAATTGATATATTTGATCTCAAATTAATTTATGATAATAATTTTGATTTCTCTTAAAATGATCAATTTGGATGATTTCGGATGATCCTCATAATGGACGAAGGGACATCGATTTATAGATTTTTTGGAAGGAAAATGGATAGTCGTATCTAATCCATATTTATTTATTATTTTTAAATTTTAATGGTGGATATTGAGTCTATGGTTCAAATGCATTCAATAGATTAGTTAAAAATGTATGAGTTAGTTGGAAGAAGTGATCAAATGGTCATTGAATGAATTGAATGGATATTGAATGAGTTGAATATCTTAAATAATCTTATTAAAATTTGAAACAATCTTGTAATGAGGGTGTTTAAATGACTTTAAATGTTTTACTAAGGTTTCAAAAAATTGGTTGATGGTTAAATGAAAATGTTAGGGAAATTAAATGGCATTGGTTTAGTGGGATGATGACGTGGCTTAGCTAATTTTTCATTTTTTTATTTTTTTCTATTAAATAGAGAATAATTAACTTAACTAATATGAATTAATTATTTAATTAATAAAAATGGGTAATGTTATGTGTAATATAATAAAATCCATATTTATGACGATAGATGGATCAGTAAGGAGAATTGGTAAAATGAATAATATTGATGATTAGTAGATGAATTATGACATTAAAGTGGTATAATTTATGTGTCTACATTTTCCCCTCTTTGATAAGACATTGAAACTATAATAATAATAAACTATTCAAAGATTTTATAAGAATAAAGTGGGGTGAACTAGGGTGCCCTTAGTGGAATGATGATTAGGGATATGATAGTTAGGGATGATGCCCCCTCGAGAGGGTGTGTAGGGATGAAAGAAAAAGATAGGATCTTAAAATGAGAACAAGGATTAGCATGAATGAATTAGTATGATAATAGAGTGTTTACATTAGATTGAGGAAATAGAGGGGTTGGGTTGCATGTGACAGTATGATTAATATGGATATAGATAGTTTGGTAGATGTTATGGATGAATGAGATTAATGTAATTGATTTAAGGCTTAAATTATTAGATTTTTTTGTATTTTCTCAAAGAAATGATATATGTGATGGGGTTGGATTGGGAAGTACACATGAAAATAAATCTATATGTTTTGAAGTGCCCCAAGTAGTGATATATGTGATGGGGTGGATTTGGGAATGATATATCATTAGGAAGCTATAGGATTTGATGTGGGAATGATATACCTAGATTATTTGGATTTGATTGATTTTTTGGATATACAGTTATAAATCAAGGATTTAACCAAGTGCATGGATTAATTATTTTATGATAAAGGCTAATGTTTATGAATATCATGGATTTTATATATTAGTTTAGATATGTGTGGTGATGTGATGGATGGTTAAATGATCATATTGATTCACATTTAGTTAGTGAGAATGGATGTTAAGTATGGATATTTAATTAGAATAAATGTTAATTTATGAATGATTATTGATGAATTCATGTTTATAAATGGATATTGTTGATATGTTGATAATCTTGCACAAATTTTCAAATATTTAAACAAATTTATTTGTCTATAACATACAATAGGATTCACCATGATATAGAAAACCATGATGTCATTATTTTTAAATATATTAAGACTGACACAGACACATAAAATAATAAAACACATAAATAATGAACAACAAAAAAGCAAGTAATAAAAACAAGGTATGATTTATCATTTATCAAGTTAAAGACTTTAAGGTTTAGTGATTGATGAAATGGATAGAATTGGGAATGATATATCTTGATAAAGCTGCAAGCTTTGATTTTCCCCAAGCAATAATATATGCAAAGGGGGTTGGATTTGAGAATGATATATTCTAAGAAAGTTTCAAGCTTTGATGTGGGAATGATACATCCTAATGAAACTATGATGATGTGTTTAAAGTGGACTAAGCATTTTAACAAGATTAAGGACAACACAAAATGTCTTTTGATGGATTTAACTTGGCTATTACTTTTGGATTTTTGGATGTTTGTATTTTTGGGGATTTTTTTGGATTTTTGAAAATTTTAGGATTTTTTTTAGATTTTTTTATTTTTGGGACTTTTAAATGTTTTTGGGGATTTTTTAATTTTTTGACAAAAATATGAACAAAATAAAAACTCATTCTAACATTTGGGGTTGGAGGTGATGGTGGATGAAATGATTGAAGGATTGAGTATAGGATGAAAAGGCAAAGGATTAAGGATGGAATAGTTTAGGATGGTATAAGATAGTTCAAGATGGGATCACCAAGGAACATGTCACATAAGAACCATGTACCCACTTGTATTCATGTTATGTTAATGTTGTTATTTGGAGAAGTGTGAGTATACCAATATTATTCAAAAACATGTTATAATGTCTTTTCCACTTCCTTATTAACGTTAAAAGTGGGAAGGATCATGGGTATGATGGCAAAGAGTGAAATAGATAAGGATGGTAAGGATGTTAAGGATATTTGATGATGGGTAAGTTTGGGATGGATGGATAGTTTAGGATGGTTCAGGATTGATTGGATAATGATGAGTAAGGATAGTTTAATAATTATTGGATAATGATGGTAATAATTGTATGGATATATTTGGATGAAATAACCATTTAAGATATGTAAGGTCAAGATGGGATGGGCATTACCCCAAGTTTAGGCTACTTATAGATAAATAACTTTACAAATGATGCTTAAAACTAGTTTTCATCATGGTACTTTCCTAAGGTGCCATAAGAAATGGCTTTCACCTTTGGATGATTTTTATTTTATTTTTGTCATTTTTTCTTTTCTTAAATTTTTAATCTTATTTTTATGTATTTTTTACTGCATTCAGAATATGTACCTTAAGTTATGTTCTCTAGAGATATCTTTGTAAATTTCATTGATCATTAAGTTGGTTTCCTCTAAATATCTTATCTATGTATTATCATAGCCTCTTCAAAAAAGGATGTTTCCAAGGAAGATGAAGTGCAATGCATGTTGGATGAATTATTTATTTTTATTATGTGAAATATTTGGAGGGATAATATTGTTGTGTAGGTAGGTAAATATGGTGTGATGGTAAAGGGAATTGATACCTATAATTTCACACACCATTTTGAATTTGGAATGCTTCATGGGTGCCAACTCATCTTAATTTTTATTTTCTATGTTTGATATCACCTCTAATGGGTTTTCTCTAAGAGACTTTGATTTTTTATTTTTCTAATTCTTGGATGCATTTTGATTAAAAAAAACTCTTCTTATTTCTCAAAGTGTGTTGATTTATCTTAGTTGATTTTAAAACCCTGTTTATAATTACTTGGTGGTATGTCATCTTGGAGTTCTTAGACACACTATTTTGAAAGAAGTAATTAGACATGTGATGTTTCTAGACCCAAAATAATGGAGGGTATTGGATTTTGAGGTTTGTGGTTATGGATGTTGGTGTTAATGAAAGGGTTCGTGGAAGCAAGATTATCATTGAAAGTATTGGTTCCATTAAAATTATTTAAGGGATTAGTTGTAATTAGATCTCTATATTAGAAGAAGATTCTTTAAGGATCATGTAAATGTCCTTAACATTATTATATTGATCATCAAAGGGTTTGTAGTCAATGCCATGATATTCTTTATTTATGTGCACATGGATTGGTTCTAATATTATTTTCTCATAGAGGCAAAGTCCTCATACTTTATAGTTCATGATTCTTTAAATTATATTTGGTATGGGATATTTCTTGTTTTGAAAATAAGATGTAAAATCATCATTTCTCTTATTTAAGTTTTTAAGTTTTTAATTTATAAGAAGGCTAGATTTGAAAATTGATGTTAATCCAAATTGGTGGGCTATCAATTTGGTTTTCATGTTCATGGTGGGTCTACCATGTATTCTAGGAGAGATGGGGTGGTTTTTTGCATCAAAGGTACTATGGATTATGTTATCGACAATTACATCTTGTACTTGAGGTTTAGTTTTGGATGTCTTGATATGCGATGGGATATGGGGTGATGGATTAATGGTTGGTATGTTATGGAAGTCAAAGGTAGGTTTATTTAAAATGAGTTTGTTAAATATAAGTGCACCAAATATCAGTGGTTGGTAAAAGATGAGTGTTGGATTAAATATGAGTTAATCAAAGATTGAAGGTAGGCCACTATGGTCAAATATTGGTTGGTAAAGGATAAGTATTGTATCAAATATGAGCTCATCAAAAATTAGAGGTAGGCCATGGTGGTCAAATATAGGTTCACTAAAGATGGGCTCATTAAATATTGGTTAGTCAAGGATGTGTTCATAAAATATTGGAGGTAGGTCATGGCCTTGATTTAGTCATGGAGTAGTTTCACCATGGTTTTAAAATGGATATTGGCATATTCCTAGGTGCTAATTTATAGATGTGAGTACACTCAATTCTTGCATAAATGTTATTTCTTGGATGGGTAATGATAAGACATAGTTTTATTCATGTGGTTTAAGGACTATAATGGTATTGGATTTTGGATTGGATTAGTTTTTTATAAGGGAAGATGAGGAATGATTTATTTAATCATCATTGATTGATTGGTGGATGAGTGAAATGGAGGTAGACAAAAATATATTTTTTATAGATTAGGATGGACTTTTAAATGTTTTTATCATGAATTATTGGACTATTGTTTGTTGGGTAAGGGTAGGATATTACAAGTTTCTAATAAAAAGGGTGTCTAGTTGGTACATGATTTTAGATTGTTGTATTTGGATTATATGTATAGTTGTATTGACTGGGTAAAAAATTTATTGATGGGTTGATATAGAGTTTTAGATCTTCCAATTCTTGGGTTAACTCATATAGTTGGTCAAGGATGGTTGGATATATAACTATCCTTTCTTCATACTAATCATGGGGGATATTATAATTGGTATTGTAACTAGTGTATGGGTGATTGGCTTGGTTTGAAAGGCTATCAGGGTAGACTAGATATTGATAGAAATACTTTTAATCTCTTGGTTCAACTAAGTTTGATAATGTGTTTGGTATTCCATAATTCAAGTTTTTATATATATTTGGCTCATTTTAATTTGAAAAACAATTTTGGTTTTGGTTTTTTATTGACTTGATACTGGTTAATCATAAGTGGGAAAAATAAAACACATAAACAAGACAATCCTAATCTAGTCAAATAAGTGTGTAATCAATTAATTTCCACCAATATTACCCTAAGTCTAATAGGTATATCATGTGTGATCTTGGGGAATGTTATTTTCCCATCACCACTCCTTTATTATGGTTGAAGGTTCATACGATAGGGTTTATGATCTTGTCTAGGAGATGTCCTCTATATACCTTGTGGTATGTTGAGGCCTGATTTCATGTAATGGGTTGTCTAAAAAATTTATATTAGTGGTCAAATCCACCTCATGCCAATTGGGAATTAACCAAGATTATTAAATGAAGACAATTGATCCTTACATTTGTATATCCCATAGGTACACAGGCTTTAGATTAGCTCTTGGTGGTGAAATCCAAGTTCTCTATCACCCATACTAAATATAAATAAATAATTCTTGAATTTTTTCTAGTTTCTAATATTTCCCTATGGTGTGAGGAAAAAACATAGGTAAATATGATCCTTGGGATACACAAGTTACTAGGATTGTTTTTGACTCTCTAGATCACCTTGTGGCATAAGAGAATAGCATACAAACATCTAAAGACACAAACAAGATATAGAAAGTATAAATGTAAATTAAGCAAAATGTAATTTAAAATTTTAGAAAAAACATGTTTTAGATTCATGACTTTATCCAATGGTGTTGAAATAAAAATGGTTAGTAGTTTAGATAGCATCTTTGGCAAACTAAACATGTAGGAGAGGGTTACAATAGTGCAAACAATAAATACCAAATATAAATGTCAAAAAATTAGATTCTATGGATGAAAAAAATTGAAATAAGGTTTAATGCATATTTTTGAGATCTTTTATTGTTCATGAATGAGAGTTCAAATAGATACCCAATTCAAAATATATGTCCTCTTAAGATGGCCACTCAGGTGTAAAATCACCATTTATCAATATGAATTTGCCATTTTTTAGTAAAAAATCACCGTTCTTGATTTAAAAAAATACATTCACATTATAAATTAACCATCCCTAAATATAATTTCACCATTCTCAATGTAAATTCATTATTCCTCAGTACAAATTCATTGTTCCATAAAATGATTTCATTAAAACATAAAACAAATTCACTGTTAGTAGAAAAGGCCAAAAATAGGAAAACACATAAGTTAAAAAGTGATATTTGAGTTAAATTATTGATACTTAGCATGAAGTCACCATTCCACATAATTTTTCATTGAAACTCAGACTACATGAACAAAAACTGCAAAAAAACATAAACATTAGACATGATGAAATCATTGATTATCAACAAAAATTTGTCATTTTATAATATGAATTCATTGTGCCATAGTTCAAAATCATTTTTTTTGTAAAAAAATGACATAATGAAGATGAAAAATTATTGTAACTAATTGTATTTTATCTAAAATGGTTAGCATCCTATACAAAAACTATGATAAGATAGACCAAATAACTGAAATAATAAAAATAATCTTTAAAAATGAACTAGAATATGTTAAAAAGTAAGGGATAAAATGTCCCATTGAGCATGCCTGAATGTAAATGATAGAATTCTTAACTCAATCCTTAGAACTAAAAACAACAATTAAATCATAAGGACCATTTTAGATAGTCTGGACTTTATTCTCACAAAATTGGACTTGAGTGAATTTAAGAAAAATAATAATTTTCATATATTCTAAATAAACAAGACTAGGAGTATGGTAATAATTTTAGTCTATTCCTCATTTATTGTATTGGATACATTTCAGAACTATAAAACTTTGAATAATTTAGACTTATTTCTAATAAGTTTTTTTGGAGTTAGACTGGAAATAAGTCCAAATTATTTGAAATGGTCCTTTCCTATTATAAATCTAGCATAAACCTTAGATAGAGATTTAAATATAAAAATGTAAGATGTACCTTCACTTACTAACAATGAAGACACCTCCCATTCATTATGTTATATTTTCTCATGATCACTTGATATGTGGTTGCTCAAATGAAACTCTTATGCAAGAGACTTCAACAGTGTGACAATGAGTTGATTGATGGATTTAATTTCAAGTAGATGTACAATGATAATTTTTATAGCTCTTACAATGATAAATTTGAGAATATTTTAGATGATCCTCACAATGGAGGAATGAACATCAATTTATACATGTCTTGGAATAAAAACGGATGGTTAGATTTAATTCAAATTTATATATTATTTTCAAATTTGAATGGTGGATATTAATTCTATAGGTCAAATGCATTTAATGGATTAGTTAATAATTTATGAGTTTTTTAGAATTAGTGATCAAATGGTCATTGAATGAGTTGAATGGACATTGAATAAGTTGAGTATATTTAATAATTTTGTTGGAATGTGAGAGAATGTCTTAAATGAGGTTATTGGAAGGTTGAATGCCTTAATGAGGGTGTGTAAAATATTTTAATGAGGTCTGAGCAAAAAAATTATGGTTAAATGAGGAGGTTAGAGAGATTGACTGAGGTTAGTCGAGTGGGATGATGAGGTGGCTTGGCTAATTTTTCAAAATTATTATTAATAATTTATTTGCAATTTTATGTGCATGATTAATTATCAATTAATTAACTTAACTAATATGAATTAATTATTTAATTAATTAAAAGGGGTAATGCTATGTGGAATAAGATAAAATTTAGTTTTTTGAAGATGAATAGGTTTGTAAAGAGAATTGGTCAAATGAATAATGTTGATAATTAGTAGATGAATTGTAACATTAAAGTGGAAGAATTTAGATGTTTATAGTGATGACATCTTTGACATGTTCAATATGTTAAAAATTTCATGGTTTCATATAATGAAGGAAGTATACAATATTTATGAAAAAAAATATGGGAGATGAAGAGATTAAATATAAGTATGGCCCTCCACTAAATATTAGAAAAATCCTTATCAGATAGTTACAGTCACTTTAAAATTTTGAATCCTAGTGTTAGAAAAAATAGAAATCATGGTGAAGGATATGGTGGACATTACTTACACTATTATTAATAAGGGATTACCCAATCCATGTACAAAATAAAGGAATATGAGGAATAAATCTGATTGGATTAAAGATATGAAAATAATAATTGACATATTTAGCAACAATATCAAGAACAATGATTAACCTTCACTATATAATTTTGATACATATTTTAGAGTGATTGTAGATCTAAATATGAATGCATAAATATTTATTAAAGGGTTTTAGGATTTATATAAAAATAGTGGGAAACTGTTGTTAGTGAAATCAATAAGAATATTAAATTCAATCCTTCAAGTAAACAAGAATGGGTTAAGTTGTTAAGTGAATTACCCAAGAATAATGAAGAATACAAACAATTGTAAATAAATATTAGGGGATATGTAGATGAATTTTTTTCACTTTCAAGTTTTCTTTTCTTTTTTCATAGATGTTCCTTTCCTAAGCAAATAAAATAATTCATGTTGTGTATTTTAATTTTATTTTAAATTTTATAACATGGTAATCCCATTTTGAGAGCACCCATGTGGATGTAATACATTAGTTTCTTAGTACATTAAGTATGCAAATGGGGTATCCCCAAGGGTTACCTTTACATCCATTTATATTCTATAAAATGAAGGAACATAGCTATTAAAAGGGACCATTTTCCAATTTTTATAGGTATTTTTCACTTCTTTTAGTGCATTTCCCCATTCTGATTTAGTTTCTTTTACAAGTCCTTTAGCTAAGTAGTCTTGTCTTGTGTTACAAGTTATTAAATGCATGGATGGAGATGATAAAAGTTGATGGAGAAATTATTCATGTATGATATATTAAAATTCATTATTATTTGTATATTCATGTGTAATACTTTTTTAATTTAATTAAATATTACATCCATAGAGTATTTTTGGTTTAAATTTTCTAACATGATTTAGTTTGTGGCTTGTCATATCAGTGGTTTGAAGTGTTCAATGAAATTTCTTGTGTAAGGAAATACATTTTCATATTTGTTTTATGGTTTTTGTTTTAAAAATATATATATATTTGTAATGTAATTAACTAAAGGAAATATGTGGAAGTAGTTTAGCCTAAATGTGTGAAGCTAAATGGAGTAGCTAGGCACTAGTATTAAGATCCAGATCAAATAATTTTTTAATCATTTATTTTTTATTTTTTGTGTAAATATGTTATAATTCTATGCAAATGTCTCTAATATTTACACTTAACCTTCATTATAATGTATAATTTCTTCCATCTTTACCATTTATGAGATTATTTAACTAATCCATGGTGAATTATTTTATCTTTAAAAAAGTTATACTATTGTTCATATTTAATGAATTCTTTAAAAAATATGTATTAATATTTTTATAGATAATGAATGGGACTCATGATTGACTAAGGTCACATTTTTTAGTAAAATATTTAAAGTTTCAAGCATAGTAATTTTGGTAAATCATCTTAGGACTGGAATGAAAACCCCCATAGGTCTAGAAGGACCTAAAGAAAGCAGAGTTAACCAAGTATGAGAAAAATTTTATCCATCCCTATGTCACCTTTTTATTTAGCGAACTTATATTTTATAAGAGTTATCAACATGATAATGTTTTCACACAAAGGGTGTTTGATTGGAAACCAAAAATGTATATGCATCATTGTTGATGGTGTTTTCAAGTGATCCTTAATGTTTCAATACTCCTTGGTGAAAAATATTTATAGTACATTTTAAATTCTATTTTCATATAGATATATTATTTAAATTTTATAAGATGTTGGTGAATCTAATTATCTAAATGTAGAGTATATTTTAAATACTTAGTACACTCAGACAATAGTTCAAAATCCCATAGATATTTTTTTTAAGTTATATCATATATTATTGTTGATACATGAATATTTCAATCTAGATGGGTTATATTCATCCTATAAGGTAGATATTACTAAAATATTGAAATAATATCTCCCTAACTTAGAATAAACAATCAAGAACATAGTTCATTTTGTATGGAGACCAATTGAAACTCTAAGTGTTCATCATAATCCTTGTCATGAGTCTTCATTTTCTAAAAAAAATTATTAAAGTATAAAACGAATACTTAAAATGTAAGGATTAAATAATTTATATAATTCTAGTGGTCATATGAATAGTTTTATACCTATTATCACAATAATATTATAGTAAATCCTTGCATTAATAATTTCCTTGTGTTTGACATTTTTACTAGTAAAGAACCTAGTATTTATCCATCTCCATTATTTTAAAAATAAATGAGAGATGATTATCTACCCCTATATAAAAATAACCCTATCAAATAATAATATTCATTAGATAATATATCATCCTTTGAGTTTTTAAGGCAATAATCCTTTAGACCAATGACTAAAAGCATGGTTGATTCTGTGACAACTTCCAAATAGAACTATGATGTAAGGATGCAAAATAAATAAAGGTTCATAAATAGATTTTTTTTTAAATCAAACCAATCCTCTTCCTCAAGATCAAAATTTATAGAAACCTCATCCTCCCATAGAAATACAAAGATATGCTCAACTTTATTTTTTTGAAATACTAGGGTTTCTTAACCCTTTTCTAAAATCCTTTATAAAAATACTCCATAAATTTCAATGGAACAATGCTATATCAATGTAATAACCCATGAAATCCTTCATTAAATTTAATGTTGACTATGACATATAATATGAATATGTTATGATGAAGGCATTTATGAGGATTGTAGAGGAAAATACAAGATACAATATCAAAATATACTTGTAAAATATATTGATTCTTGGGATGAAATTATAGAGAAATAAAAATGGACTATGGATACATGATAGACCCTAGTTTCTCATTTTAAATCTGAATAATATCGAAAATGATGTAAATGAGTGTTTAAGTTTTCAATAGTAGGCTTGTGAGAGTCATCTTAAAAATCCTTGAAAATTTAATACCCAGTAATTCCATGTGCCTGATCATTTACTATGATGCTTTAAAATCAAAACTTGGATTGTACTTAAAGGATAAGAATTTATTAAATCTAAGATAAGCTTATACCATGGATATAAATATGGAGAATAATAATGAGCCATTAATGAGCCTTTTAAAAGGGGTGAAGTAAAGTTTTTATCTCATGAAAAATAGTCTACCTCAAAACCTACAAGTGTGGATGAGAAGATGGATAAAATTATGGGGGATTTGAAAATTTTGACATATAGAGTGATAGGAATGAAAATGGTAACCCTATTTATTAGAGGAAATCATAAAATCAAGTTAAAGTTTCTAATCAATAAATTTGATTTTTTTAAGATAGGAACCAAGGTTATGACAAAGGAAAGAATCATTTATTTAGAGAAATAAGATAGTATCATAATCCTATTAAAAGAGATGTTCTTAATACATTGAGTTATAATATACAATAATTACATGAACCATAAGGATTAGAGTGGTGTTAATCATTCTTTATGACAAATTTTCTTAATACATTGAGTTATAATATATAATAATTACATGAACCATAAGGATTAGAGTGGTGTTAAGCATGCTTTATGACACAGTCAATGTATTGCGGTTGTTGCAATAACATCTATTAAGGACCAAGAAGATACATGATGGTAGATATATCCACATAATATATTTTTAAGAATACTTAATCAATATTTTTCATTCTAATTACCTCTCAACACAATATTTTGAATACTTGAAAAATGGTATGATTAAAACAATACAGGGTAAAAGTACTTTAAATGAAGATATTAAAGTTTAGACATCTATTATTATTTTTTAATTTAAGAGTGATTATTAATTAATAAGTAAAAAATACCATCTTTAAAATAAATATAAAATTTATGATCCCAAAATTAAAAATCCAACTAATCTTGAGCCCAAGGTCAACCATATTTCTTTTGTAAAACTATTCAAGCAAACTTTATTTCCACAACTTGTGAAAGATGATCCTTTAGCTTCAAAGGATATGTCTCCCACACTCATGGTCAGATAGAAGAAATATGATCATAGGTTAAAATTTAATATGCCCCTTATCATTGTGTAGAGTTAGAACCAAATATAATTAACCCAATAATTGAGCTCAAAAATCCTAAGGTTGTAAAATATTATAGTGTTGTTCATAGCAGTTATTAAACAAGTTCCTAAAAAAGGGTCAAAATATATAATAAAATTCAAACTCCCATATATCTAGTACCAATAAGGTTTCCTTACCTATTGATACTCTAATGCCTAACTACCATGGGTGTGGTATGGCCTTATTACTTAGCTAGTAAATATATATGTTCCTATCACTAAGTTGTTAAAAATATCAGAGGATAGAAAAAGAGATTTTGAGAACATAGGTATCCCTATCACTATATAAAAATTGAAACAAATATTTATAAGGTTAAATAATATAAGGATGAATATACACCATAATTATATTTGGTCATGGAATTGATAGAGAGAAATTTTAATGTTGAATCATTTTATACCTCTCTACTCATGAATGGGTGTTTGTTACACAATTTTATGTTAGATTTAGAGGATTATTGTAATATTATGCCTTTGGAAATAATGAATGAATTAGGAACCAATTTTTCAAAAAAAAAAATGTTATGTAATGGATTCCAAATAAGTTCCTATTATAGGATAACTTAAGGGGTTGGTGGTAAAGTTAGATGCATTTTCAGTAAAATTTGTAGAAATGGATGTTGTAATCACCTAAAAGTGACACTTGAGTGCTAAGATTACTACTTGAGACCACTTATCCCTAGCTTATCCCTAGACCTATTCTAGAGCCTATTTTCACAATTATCTAGTTTTGTGTAGGCCACAGGCATCCCTAATCATCCCTAAAGCAGTCTCAAACCCTTATTCTTGCATCATGGCCCTTTGTGCCTAGGTTTATGCCACCTAGACATTAGCACCATAATAAGGATAGTAATGTCACATGATGCTAGTGTACTAATATTGTTGCTACTTTCCTTTCCCTCTTTTTTTCACAAATGGATATCTTTTAAAATCTAGACCTCTTAGGGTTGGCCTAGACCTCTTTTAGTACATGGCCAAGAACCAAAATAGTATATATACATGAATTTTACCCCTGTAATCACTAGATGGAAATTAGATGAAAAATTACATATACAAACTCAAAACAAGTTATGCATAATTAAAGTTATCAATCCCTATTCTTCCCTACTTATTCATACTACCATATACAACATTCCTAAGCTCAAATTAGTCATATTTCTAGTCTCAAGCACATTCAAAGCACTCAATTAAACTATCATAATAGCTTCACTTATACTTTCATGAGAACTTAGGTGGGGATAACTACATTATGCTTGATCCCTCTTCAGAGTATTGGTATGTAGGCAAACCTCATCACAATGGGGTATTGAGGATGTCCAACCTAGCCCACTAATAAACACACTTTTTTTATTGTATCAATTGAATACCCTAAAAACATGGAGGATTTAGATTTTTTCATAAATTTAGTCAAAATAGGCCATTTACAGGGTTTCAAAACTCATGCATGTAGGAACAGGCCTTACAAATCTAGACATAGGTGCACCCAAGAGCTCAAGATAGTCCTACATAGAGGACACTACCAATAAAATAGAGGCACTATCTAATTAGGGAACTACTATCTGTTAGGATTATTAACACTTGGATCCCATTTGTGACACTTAGACTAGCCTCTACCTCAGTTTTTAGCCTCTACCTCAGTTTTTAGCCTCTAGATCATCCATCTCTATCATTTTCTAGATAAATTATTATTTACATTATTTATTTTTATTTTTATAAAGGTAAAATTTGGTCAATTATGTAATAGATCAGTGGTTGTATTTATTTCATATTTTTACCCTAATTTACTATACTCATCTCTTTAACAACATAGGATTTACATACACTAAGTCTTAAAAAGTTAAAACATTTGGTGAGCCTAACTTACTTCGAGCACATTATTTCAAAACCCTAGTGCAACATTAAGGTCTCCCTTCTTATTTCCAACATCTACTCAGTTTTTAGTTTGTAATCTATCATTATGATTATCATGATAGTAGTCATTTTTTACTATTTGGTACAAAGCCTTTTGGTTTGTTTAGCATGTTTATTACCCATAATTTATATAAAATTGCACATTTATGTCACTCCTCTCATGGATCTTGTCAGAGCTTAGCTTATTTTACACATTGGTCTTCTCTCTTATGATTCCCATTCTTATGAGGACCATTTCTACATGGATCACTTTGAGTTACCTCTAGTTACTACTCTAAAAAAGAGGTCTCAGAGGATTCCTTTTATTCTACCTCTAGCTAGACTAGTTGGTTATCTTCACTCTCATACTACCTCTAATACTTTCCATTGACAACTAATAGATCCCATAGTTCAAGTTATTAATAAACAAAATAAGGTGCCTCCTTAACCTGTATAGGAATAACATAATACCACCATCCCTCTTTGTCCCCAATAAACTACAACGGGAGCTAGAGATCAACATAGACAATTTGATATTTTGGATCAATTGAGAAACACATTGGCTAAGATATTCATATTGGAATTACTTCAATAGGAAACTATTTTCAAAGATATTATTTTTGAAACACTCAATCATACATCTTTGCCTCATGACATAGAACCAACTTAATTTGCATCTATCATTAACACTATCAAGGACATTGAGGATGTTATATATTTTTCTAATGAGGATTTTCCATCACAGTCAATTATTTCTTAGAATTTATAGCTTATTATCCAAGCACAAATAAATACCATCACTATTAAACAACTTCTAATTGATAGTGGTTCAAGAATTAACATATGTAATCTCATATTTATATAAACAATGGGGGTTGATATAGCATCCATTTAGAAGACGTACAATAATATCAAATGGTTTGATGGCATTCCTAGATAGATATTGGGTTATATTACATTTGATATTATGATAGGGCCAAAAATCTACCTACATAATTTTAGGTGATACCTAATAATTTTCACTACAACTTATTACTTGGGAGACCTTGGATACATGATATGGATGTTGTACCCTCTACCTTGCATATATGTGTAAAATTATTACATGAAAAATACTTATACACTTGCCTAACAAATAATCAACCATTCAGATATTGTAGAGTCATTGAGCCTACTATCCCAAGTACATGTTCAAATGGGACACCTCATGTTATTATAGAGTCCCCACCTCACAAGGTTATAATTGATAAAATGCATATATATGTGGTTGGGGAATTTATCAAGACTATTCTTACACCTCTTACAGATATTTCTACAACATAGTTACCTTCACCCATGATGGAGGAGGACCCTGTTACATTAGAGATATCCCCACCCAAGGTGGATTATGAGATTCTCACAGCATAGTTACCATTACTTTTTCACTCATAATAAGTATACATATATAACTCTGATATATTTTTAAGTCACCATATGGGATAATTCAACACCTATTGACTTTGATGACTATTTATGTGGGTTAAGTTTCACACTAGTGGGCCTAGGAGAGTATAGAGATGATTTTATGACACTCATACCTTTTTCTACAATGATAGCATTAATAGTTCATAATCTTATAGATACAAGATCCCCTACTCAATTACAATCAGTGATAGATCCATCTATTCATTCAGTACATATGGCTACATATATAGATATGGACCCAGTTATACATATTTAGGTAGGATGTTCATAGGATATACCAAACCATATTATACAAATATTACTTGAAAGAGGATTGATGGTATTACCCATAGTCCATAATAGATCCATCAGTAGATTATCATAGTAGTAATATCAACCCTTTTTTAATTTTCATAGACTTATAAGACATGTTATCGATACATGCTCAACATTACAACATAAGTTGATTAAGTTCAAGGCTCAAGGCACTATTTAGATTATACAACCTCCACCTCCATAGATACAAGCACCATGACAAAATTATCATCAAATAGATACTCACAGAATGATCCATTGACTATCCAAATTTTTGTTGTACATAGATACATCCCCCATGTGGCTATATATGAGGATTCTGATCCTAATACTTTCATGTTGGAATTTTTACAACACATAGGCTATCAAGAAAATGAGCTAAAGTATGCCATACATTATCAATATTTCATTGGACATATCAAAATACTAGTTGCATGTGGCCCTAAGGTGGCCAACACACTATTCTTTATTAGGATCAAGGGCACTCATCTATAGGTTACACTTGGAAGTACATGGTTATAGGTGATAAAAGTCACAGTTAATTGATCTGATAGATGTTTAAAATTTGGTCATAAGGGACACATGATCATATTTTACATGATGGCACATATGAGAACCATAGGTTTCATATAGATACTTTATAGTCTAATGTGGTTTAACCTAAGATTGCAAGAGATGCATATTACATACTAGATTAGCACATTATTCGAATGTACAAAATCTAAGATAACACCAAGGATAAGGCTCCACTGATACATATAGAATGGTATGATAATAATGATGATGAGGACTTATTTGATTTTAGACATATCCAATATCTGACATTGGATGACCTCCCACCTAATCCACCATTTGATTATCCACATCACATGGATGTGCTCTTGGTTCTATAAAGACATTGCACTTTGGTTGTATACTATCTCATTTATTTCTAGTATATATTTAGACATACTTAAAAAACATATATATCCACATAAAAACTATCTACTTAGAAAACATAAAATTATAGATTGTATGCATTTCCATTTTTACACTTATTATATTTGTCAGACACTACATATGCTAGTTATCTTAGTATAATCAGTTTTATCACACATACATGCTTCACTTTTTCTTATTGAGTGATTGTAAATAGATATAAGACTCGGGTCCACTACACCAATCCATATTTTTTATTATCTACCCATTGGAGGAATCTACACAAATACATAGGTTCTTCATTCAACACATTCACCCATTTGGGGGCACCCTATACACAAATTTAATTACCAGGTTCCATATTTATACACTTTACATCGTAATTTTAGCATTTTTATATCTTGATATTGATCATTATACACTTTTAGATATTTTTGTTGACTACTACTACTTTAGACTCAGTATATGTACATCTTAGATCTTATACATATTTGTATTACATGTTCATGCATACTTTCATTTATAAATTTCCTAGTTTAGAATTGATTGTATCTCTATGCTTATTCTATTCAAGGGTATTTGAATATGTAATTTCTCTTTAGTTATATGCCCCTTATCTTTATAGTATGTATGCTTTAGACATGTGTCCATGTCCTTGTGTGTGCCTTCCTAATTATGTATGAGTACATTTGAACATGTCCTGCCATGTGGCTCTAGGCTAACTTGATTTTTGCTTGCATATGTGGATATTTAAAGATTTCATTATATGTTTTAATTTCTCAAATTTAGTGACATGTGCCAATGTCCCTTGTATTATGGCCCCTTATCTTACTTTATGTGTCTCACGTGTGTTGTACGTATGCTTTCTTGTATGCATCATGGCCATGACACTTACCTCTTACTTGTTACACACTCTATTTTTAAATTCCATGAGGGATGTCATGCATCTCCCCTTACTACTTGGGTGTCATGATGTACGTCATGCCCCATCCCCATAGGTAACTCTCAGTTATTACTCAGATTTATTGGTACATACATTTTTATATCTATCTTGATATCTTTGTGAATGTTAGACATAACATACATCACACCTTCCAAACTTAGACTTAAATTATTTAACATTCTAATGTTATATATGCACATTATATTAGATTATTATGCAAATATCATATATGCTCTGACCAACACACATCTTGTAAATATTTCTATTTTGAGGATAGTTCTTGCATGTGTTCAGTAACTCCAATCACATATATTAGGGTCCCATAATGCACTCATGGTACATTTTTTATCACACATGCTCAAATTACAAAAATTAGACTCAGGTAAGCATACTAAAAAATAGTGACACAAAGATTGGTATAACTACACAAAAATCAAAGCAAATAGACATTAAATCTTAAATTGGGACACTAATGCCACATAGAACTATTGTCCAGGATATGGCACTATTATCTATTAACCTCAATTTCATAAAAAATATATATTGGCCTAAAAAATAATAGCATGTATAATCCAAGTTTGCATAGGTTTAGTTATAGATCTACCAATTGTTCTCAATTTATCTCAGATTCATACCAATTTAATCATATTGGGGGCATCATGCATAGCATAACCATAACATTTATAGTTTAGATGCTTAGATACATATTATTACAACTTAGTCCAAAATTCATATGCTTATATATCAGATTTGGGGGCATGAACATGACACATTTTTCTATATTCTCACTTACACACTAGTTGATCAAATGGAATGACAAATTCCATGTCATTATCTATGATGTATTCATCATACATCATATTCTAGGCTACACCTTAATTTTAATGCTTACTCCATCTTTAGTGTTTGGCATTCTCGAGTGGTTGAGAGCTACCTAATATACCTAAGTCACCATAGATCCAACATCTCTAATTAGACATTTCTAGTTACATCATGCAGTTTTAGTTTTAGATGCATCCACTACACATGGGTAGGTAATTATGGAGTCATAGTCTACTTGAGTTCTTGAGCTACCTACATGAGAGGGTTAGACACACCATCAGTGTGGAAAATGATGGAGTCAAAATTGGATTGAGTTCTTGAGCCACCTACACATGATGATTGAGCAAGCCATCAGCTTAATCTAAGCTATTCATTGATTGATCACTATCTACATTCACACACATAGGTTATCACTAATTTTATACATTGATTCATGTACCCATTGAGGTGTATTCATTCATTTCCTCTCTCTTATCCCTTTACTTAGTTTTATTCAATTGTACTTCTTTAATCAATTTTGTATTTGTTTTTTATATCTCTTAAGGACTAATTTATGCATAGTTCACTTTAAAAACATGCAATGGATCATGCTTCACATACTCAAATCTAAACTCGCTAGCTTCATCTATTAGGTAAGTCTATGTACACTTTTTTTATTTATCCTAGTCATTTCACTTTGATGCATTTCTATAATAAAGGTGGTGGGGAAATGTAATCACCTAAAAGTGACACTTGATTGCTAAGAGTGATACTTGAGACCACCTATCCCTAACTTAACCCTAGACCTATCTTAGAGCCTATTTTCACACTTATCCAACCTTCATGCAATCCACAAGTGTCCCTAGTCATCCCTAAATCAATTTTAAACCCTTATTCTTACATCTTGGCCCTTCATGCCTAGGGTTATGCCACCTAGACACTAGCACCATAATAAGGATAGTAACACAACATGATGCTAGTGTCCTAATATTGGTGTTACTATCTTTTCCCTCCTTTTTCTACAAACATATATATTTTTGAATCTTAGACCTCCTAGGGTCAGCTTAGAGTTATTCTATCACCTATAAAATCATCATAATAGTATGTATACATGAATTTTAGCCCTCTAACCATTAGATGGAAATTAGATTCAAATTACATATAAAAACTTGAAACAATTTGTGCACAATTGAGGTTATCAATCCCTATTCTACCCTACTTCTGCATACTACCATCTATAATATTCTTAAGCTCATATTACTCTGATTTATAGTCTCAAGCACATTTAAATCACTCATCAACTATCATATTATCGTCACTTGCACTTGCACTAGTACTTAGGTGGGGATAACTACATTGGTCTTGATCCCTCTTTGGAGTATTAGTATGTAGGTAAATCTCATCACAGTGGGGTGTTGAGGATGTCCAACCTACCCCATTAACAAACACATTTTTTTGCTTGTATTAGATGAATACCTTAGAAACATGGAGGATTAGGTATTTCTCTAAAATTTAGTCAAAACAAGCCATCTATAGGGTTTCATAACTCATGCATATAGGAATGTGCCTTACATATCTAGACACAAGTGCACTCAAAATCTTAGGATAGTCTTTCATAGAGAACACTACCACCAAAATAGGGACATTAGTGCCACATGTTGTTGCTATCTAGGAGGGTTTTTTACACTTGGATCTTATTTATGATACTTAGACCAGCTTATGCTCTAGTTTTTAGCCTCCAGATCATCCATCTCAGTCCTTTTCCAGTTAAATTCTTATTTAAGTTATTAATTTTTATTTTTAGAAAGGTCAAATTTAGTCAATCATGTAATATATCAATGGCTGTATTTATTCCATATTTATACCATAATTTACTATACTCAATTCTTTAACAACATAGTATTTACATACACTAAGTCCTAAAAGGTTAAAATAGATGTAATAGTGGTTGACTATCCTCTTAGGTAGGGCATGATTTTGTCAAGAAACTAGGTTACATCAATAGGAAGAAGCATAAAATGTATGTGTTATACTACTATTCCATTGGAGGGAGAAATTGTGGAGTTATATATATAATAAAGGATGTTCCATTTAATTTAATACCCTATGAACACTCAAAATGGAGTAATTTATAATGATGTTGACCTTGAAAAGTTTTTGGGAAATACCAATATCATTAAGAACATTTTTTATCCTAATACTAAACCTATGGTAATAGAATTACAAGTGCATAAAATTTTGGATTGTTATTTTATGGTTATTTCTCCAAAGAAGGTGAAGCAGTAGGTGTAGTTTTATAGCCCCCACATGGCCCATGTACAATTTCATTCATGATGGATTTTTAATGCACAAATAATGTTTTTTGAATATGAAGCACAATTGTTGGAGTTAAAGATAACAACTAAATAAGGAATTAAATGTTTGAATGTTAAATGGGGTTCAAAGTTATTAGTTTTGTAAATAATGTAATTATATTCAACCAAATAACAGAGACTGAAACAATATAAAAAATGAGTTTGGGATTCTATTGAATTTTTTGATGCATTTAATATAAAATTCATATATATGTCTCAAAATTTATTGGCTAGTCAATTAGGTGGGACTATATCAATGTTTAACACTAATGATTTGGCTCTATTTTTCACTTTTAATGTATAAGTATTAACAAGGCCTTCTATGCCAAATGATATATAAAATTACTAAGTTTTTAAAATGATCATTAAATATATAGGTTCCAAAATAATAATAATGAATTTAAAAATTGGATAATTGATTTTGAACCATATGTAGACGTATGTGAAGGCAAAGAAATCCTAATGGGAAATGAAGTTATCTAATTAAATAATATCACTATCCCAAGAGTATTTGTAAGTCTAGATATTTTTTCTAATCCCATAGATAGAATCTTGACATGGTGTGCTCATCCGAGTGAGGATTTATAATATGCCAATTTTGGAACAATGGTTGGTCTCAAAACTATGATAATAGGGACATGTATCACCACTAATGAGAGCTAGGTTTTTTTTGAAATATTTAATGAATATAATTATTATTTTTCATGAGAAATAGATAAGACCTATTATAGCATGTGATCCCATTACAACCTAATGCAAAATAAATTAGGTAAAATAAAAAACTTATTGATCTTATTCTAGAAACTAAGATGGAACCTAAGCTAAAGAAGTTACTTGAGTGACATATCAAATTTTCACATTGGGTGGTTAATCTATTATATGTAATAAAAATAATGGGGAGATAATATTATGTATTTATTTTATAAATATAAACAAAACATCTCTCAAATATAATTATCCATTACCAAACATGGATTGTTTTCTACAAAAGGCCACAAGTTTTGAATTCATGCCTATGATGGACACTTTCTTAGGGTTTAATAAAGTAGCGGCAAAAGAGTATATAAAACATAAAGCAACATTTACAACTCCTGATTGAACCTATGTATATGTAAGAATGTATTTTGGCTTTTTTAAATCAACATTTCAAAGGGAAAATGGAATATGTTTTTCTCTAGATTGATAAATGAAATATAAGAATAATATCAAGATGGAATCATTATTATTTCTAAGAATACATATAACTACTTGGACCATTTTCAAAATATCCTCAAAATATGTAAATAGTATTGGATATCACTAAACCCTAAGAAGTCAATATTTTTTGTTGAGAGAAATGCTTTCAGGTCACATAGTAACAAAAACCAATATCATCATTTATCCATAAATATTTAATTTCATAAATATGGTACATATACCATGTTTATGTTTAAACCTAAATTTAGATATGTGTGGTATCCAGGGTTAAGGGGTATTATATTAGATTTTTCCTAAGGATGATGAACTAACCTAATAAGTAGGGCAATTAGTAGAAACTCAAATAAATAGTATTTTGAAGTTATACAAATGAGATTGCAAAAAATAGTATAGTATTATAATTATTGATAAATATTGCAACAAATAGGGAAAAATGATACTTAGTGGATGTAGGTCTGACTTGGAACATGCTATAATTAGATTGTAATATGATCCTTGAATAATCATAATATCCTAGGAAAATTATTTATGTAGATTTAGATCCTTGCATTAGATATAGACATTTGCATCGACATAGGTGTCTAACTTCAACATAAATGTTTTATATATAATACTAGTTGTATCTAGATTTGAACAAATAGATCCTTATAGGTTTTCTATCACCTTTGTTATGATGAATTTAGATAGAAAATAGGTTTTCACTCTTTGTCAAAAGATCAAAACCTAGCTTCCTCACCCTTAGAGTGACTGTGGGAAAATGGGTTAGTGGTATCATAGTATCAAGCTTACCTAAGTACCACTCTATCAATGGCAATTACTTACATAGCCAATAATCTAAAGAGGGCCTTAGAATTATGTAGTTCTCCCCTATGTGTTGGCTTATGTACACACAAATACGTGATGTCTGATAAGTAATAACATGTAATGACCTAGATTATAACTTGGAAAATATGGCTCACAAAATACTCTTTAAAATATTTAGACCTATGGGAATACTTATCCTATGACTGATATATAACTAGGATAAATGCAGTAATTTTCTCACTTTAATGCTTGATTGAGTGCTTCTTGGTAGGCTACCTTGTGAATTCTCCATATTTTTTAGGTGATGAATGAATGAGGGTTGATATTGTATATATACCAATCCCTTTCAAAAATATCTCACAATAAATCACTTAGACCAACCTTTAGGATATGTTTCATTTACAAATTGGATGAACTTTTAGCACTAGACACTTTATAGGAAAATATATCAATACAGATGTCTATCTAAGATGCAAGTATCTAGGAAGCTAAAAATAGTTATAAGTCCAAAAGTGGTAGTGAAGGATAATGATACATTTTTGAGCTTTTTGCATAGTATATAAGGCTTGGTCATCATAATAACAATAGTAGGATTAAGAGATAAGTAATTTAGGCACAAAGAGATAGTTAACATGAGCCTTTAGATAATGGGTAGTTCTATAACTGAAAGGTAAATTAATGATGTATATTTTTCAAGCATACAAGAATAGAGTACTATATATATATCATATTTTTGTACCTACATTCCCCCCCCCCCACAATATAGTAATGAAATTTATAGTTTAAAGGAAATAAATACATGCTTGGATGTGTATAACACATCATGTCTTTATGTGAACCCAACTTAAGTGCTTTGTTGGTGACTAACTTCAAACCAAGATGATGTTACATTATATAATAAGTGTATTAAATTTGAAATTTAAATAATTTGAAATGCTTGAAATTATAAAGAGCAAGGTTAGGAGTTCAGTTGTGTGTTGATGCAACCATATTTCCTTTAATAAGTTTGATAGGAAATAATACCTCATTATGAAGTATTGAAACTAAGATTAGGAAAAATTTAAACATGTAAGTGCATATATATATATATATATATATATATATATATATATATATATATATATATATATATATATATATGTTGGAGGACACATGCCACCAAACTTGATGTAAAGGTGAGATTTAACACTTCCATTGAGCTTGTTTCATCTCAATTGTGCAACTCAAATATGTGCATGATCTGGTGAGTGTGAGTGATTTAATCAACTCATAACATATATTTGGAGAGGGTGGATAATTTAATCAAATTTAACCTATAATTCTAGTAAAGTTACATGATTTAATCAAGTTTAACTTATAAGCTTGGTAAGATTGAAAAATTTAGTGAACTCAACCTTCTAAACTTGAGCCAAATACTGTAATAGATTGACTCAATAATAGTGCATAAAATTCCAACCCATGTATAATAGAAATCCATAAAATTATTTTAAATATATAAAATGATTTTATTTTTAAATTTTAGGTGCCTTTTACATGGCATATGTACCTCATATATGTCTCAAGTTGAAATTTGTATATTGTGACAATATCAATGTATAAAATTTTACCATAAATGTGTATCTAAATCGTATAAATATGAAATTTGGTGAACCAAAAATAAATGCAATTGTAGAGGGCATGTTTCTATGACATGCCCCCCCCACTGAATCTGGATAATCTAAAAACTGGTGTAAAATGTGGGTGACATGTTTTATATCACATGCCCATTGTAATCTAGAGAATCTAAGTATTTAATAAGTGTGGAGGTCATGCCTTTTAGACATACCCCCATTTAAATTTGAAACTATGAAAGTGTGGAATCCATGCCTTTATGACATACCCCCACTAATGTACCCCCACCCTTTTGAGGTGAGGGGAAGTAGAATATGGTAGTTACCTTACTTGAAAAGGATAAGATAATTTTATAAGTTGAGTATGTATCATGTAACATATAGGAATAACATTTCTAGTTAGATGTAGCATTTTAGCCACGTTATATATGACCACATCAAATCATAAGATGCATGATGTAGATCATGGAAATGTTTAGAGAGTAACGGTATGAGATTAAGAATAAATTAAACACACACAAGATCACTCAAAATCAAAGCAAAAGATAAATGTTCCAAGGTGACTTCATATAAGGGGCATGTTCAAATGCCACACAATCAAATGGACATGACTTAGTCAATTTTCCATAAATCATAGAATCGCATATTCAAATGTCCACATACAACAAATGATAAAATACTCAAATGTGAAAATAGGGGAAATGGAGCATATTCAAATGATCCAATAGTAAATATAATAGTAAACAAGTAAAAGAGGCAACCAACATGAATATATCATAATAGTTCTTAAACATATGTGTTTGCAAGCAATGTTAAGTACATAACATATCAAGTACTAACTATGAAAGGTATAAACATGGATAAAGGCATGTATAAGTATATAAGATAAAACATGATAATGTAAATTCACCATATAATAATGTAACCTGGGTATATCATGATCAAAGAAGTAGATGCCTTCACTGTACTTAAGACATGAGTGGAGGGAAATCACAAAAAATTATGTGAATATATCATATGTCTGGGTATGCTTGTATCACACTCAAATTAAGTGTGAAACACATGTATATAGTAAATAATTATATGTTATCTACTAACACAGATCAAACAACATATGTATAATAAATAATACATCTAGGAACTTGCTCAAAAAAATTGGAATTTTTGAATTTTTTTAATGTTTTTGGTATTTTTGAATGTTTAATTTTTTTAATTTTATTTTTTTGGGTTAATATAAATTTTTTCCAATTATTACGTATAATTTATGATCATATGTAAGTTATATGAACATTTTATATGGTATATCAAATTAGTGGTACTACCAAGGAACATGTATTGGTGTAATATATGATGTTGTAGGCTCTCTAATACATTATGTATGTGTCCTAGGAATTTATGCTCTTGAAGAGATAATAGAAGGAGGAGGGGTTCATGGAACCCATAATTTTGTGCTCTGTGTTATATCTAACATAATAATAGGAACATGTTTAGTTTATTTGGATAACTAAGTATGTTATGTAGTGTAATCAAAAAGGGTATCATGCTCTTTTGGTAAGTTTATACTTGTTGTATTTGCTTGATAGATATTTTCCTTCATTTCTTGTAACCATGGTTTTCTAAGTTTGGCATTATATATGGTCATAAATAAATGAATATGAAGTAAATTAGGTTATGATTATGATCCAATTATGACATTACATTGGATAGATCCAACACAAAGATTAGATGCAGTATTTTTATTCACATGTTCCATGTTATATCCTAGAGATATAAAGAATTACCACATATATTGAATTCACAAGTTGTGTCAACTATGATATTTTGACCTTGCCTTCCATATATTCAAGATTTAATGATTTTATGCTTTGAGGATTGATTGGTAATTGATTCATATGAAGACACACTTTTTACATTATCCTTTGGATGCATTTTTTGCTCTTTCTAAAATTGTTTATTTTTATCTCATTTTCATTGGTAGGTTCTTGCTCTTTTCGATTAACAAAATAATTATTCATCTTTAAATTATTGTAATTAGTATTTATAATAAAAATCAAGCCTTTATGATCATTTTAATTAGTTGTGGAGATAGGGTTAATGATGCCTTGGTTATGTTTTCCCAATCCATGACCATTATAACCAAAGTGTTATAGATATTATTTTATAAAACCATATTGTTTTTGAAGATGGGTGTCATTATGGATAGGTATATTTGTATTATTTTCTTGGTCTAATTTCACTTGTTTAAAATTTTCTTTCTTTAGGTTTGGAATTTATAATATTTTATTTTAAATTATTCTTTGGTACCGATATTTATTCTTTTTGCACTTGTGTTTTAGGATAGCTACTCATAGTGTGAGTTGGTTTATTGATTGATGTGTCAATGATATGATCACCATTATCTTTTCAACTTTATATTTTACTATTTAATACAAACTAACAATATATATGATGCCCATACATTATATGATGTTCACAATAGTATTTGGATCTTTGTACAATATGTAGATGATGTCACTGGATCACTTTGCTTCTAAGCATCTCCCTTAGGATTTCACTTAAAATATTAATATATTTTTATTCAATTTTTGAATCAACTATTTTAGAGTATTATTTTTTAGATTTTCATTTAGATAAGAAACCTTTTTTGGTATAACATTGCTAGGTGAAGATGTTAACACATGTTTAACACTAGCATATTTTGGATTCTACATGTATGTAATTTAATTTTTTAACTCTTCTATTAACTTTATCATACTGGTGATTTAATATTTTATAACTTCACAATCATAAACCCTAGGTTCTTTATATTTAATATGCATACATTTACCATCTAAGGATTTTGGAAGGGTTTGTTGTCCACCCTCATTTAGAATTATAGGATGGGCCACCTTAACCCTTAAAGAAGTGATAACATGGACCTAGTTAGAGGGATGGTAGATATCATCCTCCTTATGGTCGGGAGGAAGAAAAAAAAATAGCCATATTAAACATGATTTTAGGAAAATAAATTCTAAAATTTAAATAAAGTGTAATAATTGAGAGATCAAAAATAATAATAAACCCCTAGAACACACTGGGATTTTAATGGAAAGACATAGAAGACGGGTTCACTAAATGCTTAATTCTAAATTTAGATATATGTGATATCTAGATTTAATGTATATTATATTATCTTTTTCACAAGGATGATGAACTAACCCAATGAGAAATCCAATTAATAGAAACTCAGATAAATAATATTTTAAAGTTATAAAAGTGATATTGATAAAAATAATGAAGTATAGCTATTGATATATATTTTAATAAATATGAAACAATGATGTTTAGTTGATTTATTTTTCTCATTCAATTCTAACTTGGAACAAGCTAGAAGTGGACTAGAATATGATCCTAGAACAATCTATTGATCTTGGGAATATTCTTTCTATGGCCTCAAATGCTTGTATCAGATCTAGATGTTTGCATTGATGCATGTGGTTAACTTTGATATAGGTGTCATGTATAAACTACTAACTAGATCTACATGTGAATAACTAGAGACTTTTGGGTTTTTTAACACATTTATTATGATTTATTTATATCATTTTCATAATCTATCATTCTTTATCAAATATAAAACCATAGATTCCTCACCCTTGGGGTGACTATGGGAAAGCTAGGTTAGTGGGCTTACATTGTCAAGTTACCCCAAGTACCCCTCTATCAATGGGAACTACCTACATATCCAATACTTTGAATAGGGCCTTAGAATTATGTAATTATCTACTATGTTTTGGGTTGTTTGTGCATAAGGATGTGATGTGTGATAATCAATGATATGTGGTTACCTATCTTGTAACTTGAAAAATATGGCTTATAAACTATTCTTCAAATTGTTTAAACCTATGGGAATACTAATCCTATGATTGATATATAAATAGGGATCAATAGGGTAGGTTTTCTCACTTGAATTTTTAATTGAGTGCTTCTTGGTAGGTTTCCTTATGAGTACCCATTATTTTCTAGGTGAAGAATGAATGAGGGTTGATCTTGTATATATACCAATCACTTTTGGAAATATCTCACACTAAAAGACTTAGACTAACATTTAAGATACATTTCTTTTGAAAATTAGATGACTTTTGGGCACTGGAAACTTTTTAGTAAAAGTGGGAACTTGCATCATTGCATGTGTTTCTTTGGAATTCAAGTGTTTAGGAAGCTATAAAATAAATACAAGTTGAAAACTAGAAATGAAGGATAATGATAAGGTTTAAAGATTTTTCATAGTATAGAAGGCTTGGTCATCAGAATAACAATGGTTGGACTAAGAGATAATCAATTTAGGCACAAAGATATATTGAATGTGATCCTTTCAATAGTGATCAGGTCTATAACTAAAGGGTACAACAATTATGTATATTTTTTAAGTGTACAAGACTAGAGTACTACAATGTTTATTTAGCTAGATCAAATTTATGAGAATATTTATTCCTAATTTTACATAAAGATTAGGTCATAGAATGGATGAAAAATCTAATCAATCTTTCAATAGTATAAATGAAGCCATCAAACAAGCCTTATTACTTATGAGTTTTGACTATTATAAATAATTAGATACTTTTTCTCTCACTTCCATCCATACAATAGTTGTGTTATTGTAAAAAAATGACGAGGAAAAATAAAAATCCATATCCTTCTATAGTAAGTAATTTCATCATAAGTTTTTAAATTATACTCAAATGGGAAAAAATGCATATGTATTAATAAAATTTGTCAAATAACTGTAAATCTTATATATTGAGCACCAAAGTATCATAATATGCACCCCACACCATGGTAACAGATATATCAACTCAATTAGAACCTTCAGGGAAAAGATGTTGGTGGGTGAAAAATCTCCATGAATTTGATTTAGAATTTCATAATACTAAAATGGTTAAAGGTTGTGATTTACCCAAGCTCATGGCCTAATCAAATTTGTATGCAATAGAAGTGAATATTTAAGAAAATGGCTTCATTGATCCTATTGGAAATTTGTAGTTTTAATGGTATAGGAATATCATATATTACATGAGAAATTTGTCTTGTCCTTTAGTAATGAATGGATTCCAAATGATATCCTTGAAAGTAACATCACAAAAATATGGCATCATAAATAAAGAGTTAGCATGTAGAGATCATAAATTATTTTTGATGAGATGTGTTAATGAAAATGAATCCTAGTAAGTGATAAGAGAATTACATGGAGATTTATGTGGGGGATGTTAAACTTCTAAAATTATAGCCTATAATATCATCAGAAATCAGTATTAGTGGATGACCCTATTCAAGTATGGATCAATGATGTTTATAAAATATGACTCTTGTTAGAGTTTTATAGCTAGGGGAAGGAACGAGGTGGCCTCCCACTTAGACTAGTTATAGTAGAATACTATTTTTAGTAATGAGGAATTGATTTCATATAAGAAATTAAAAATAAATCTAGTAGTGGGTATAAATGGATCTTGGTTTTTATGTATTATTTCACTAAATGGGTTGATATTATTCCCACAAGGAATGAAACTCACTAGGTGGTCATGGAATTTATAAAAAATAACATTATTATAATATTTAGCATGACAATATAGATAGTGACTAATAATTCCATGTGATTCATATATTTAGATTTGTATAACATTTGTAAATAATATGGAATATATTTTTCATACTCTTATAACTAATATACAAAAGGAAATGTATAGGTTGAATCAAGCAAAAATAATTTTTCAACATAGTTAGAAGAATATTGGAGGTTAACAAGAAAATTTGTGTTGATAAATTAAGGTTTACAATCTTGATATATAGGATTACTATCAAAAAATACATAAATAAAGTCCCTTTTAAAATTTGGTATGGATTACAAGAAAATTTAACTTTGAGTCTTAAGTTTCATGTCTTTAAATTCCTTCAAGAAATAGATGAAAATGAATAAAAATATATAATAATGAGAGTTAATCAACTCATTTATTTAGATGAGAACAAAATATCTTATGAAAGAAATTCTAGGTACAAAGAACATATTAAAATATTTTTTATAAAAAATTATATCTCAAACATTTTAATTTGGGAGACATTGCTATTATGGGACATCAGACATGAGGACAAAGGAAAACATGGAAATTTTGACCCATTATAGAGTGGACCATTTTTCATTGATTCTAAATTAGATGAAAATACATTTTATATGATAGATATCCATGGATTATTATTAGATCTCCTTGTGAATGGGTAGCATCAAAAAATAATTATTTTATTAAGGGTCATAAATACTTGTACAAAGTATATAGGTTTTGGTTTTCTTTAATTTTTTTGTTATGTTATTATTGTGTATTCATTTCCTTGTTTTCTCTTTACATTGTGTGTGTGATTGTGCTTTTCTTTTATTTACCCCAATATGTTATTTATTATTCCCTGTATAAATTAGTGTGTTTGGTTGTGTTGTGATGTATATATTTTTGGAGTGAAATGTTATACATTTTGGTATTTTGGCATGACTAGTACATTTTATGGTTATTTATAAGTAGGATAGTTATGTGTTTCTCTACTCAACACATGATAATATAGGATATCTGAATACCTACAAGATGAATTTATCCACAAGTTGGAGACAATGATGGAATTTTGAATGCCCTGTGCATTTTTTTTTTGGATTTCATTATTTAGATATTCAAAAATTCCCAGGCCCCTAAGTTATTATGTTCATCAAGAATGTTTACCTATTGAACCTATTTAAAAGTTGTTAAAAATTATGTTTTGACTATTTAATTTATCATTTTAGGGTTATCAATCATTAGATTTAAAGGAATGATAAATAAATGTGTGAAATAATGAATGCTTTACATTTATATGTTTATCCATAATAAGGGAAATAAGCTAATATTGCATGGAAGAAAAGGAAACATGTGTAACATGGAAATTTT